>KN887405.1:89411-108739 GCA_000934455.1 Apostichopus parvimensis | reverse complement strand
CCAAGCTGGTCGAGTAATTTGATTTGGGAATCAAGCATTCAAGGCATGTGGACATGGTAAGGAATTATTGTCACTAGCTTTGATAACTGTACAGTCTATCTGTCTTGTGCATGTCATGTGTTGATTACTACTGTAAGCTAATGAAGGTTTATCTCAAAAAACTTGCAGAACAGGCCTACCAAAATAGACCAACCTGTTATATGTTGTTATCTCAGGTTGGCCTGGAGGAGAGGGAAAGGGTAGGGATGGTGTGGGGGGGGGGGGATGGGGAGATCATATGTGGGGCTACCTTTGCACCTCTATTGGCTAATATGGCATAATGCTTTTTTTGTATGTTTTTATGATATCGCTAGTAATTTCAAGCTAAGATGCAACTAACATGGCAGGCCTGGGAAGTGCCATTTCCAGCGATCTGGGAGGCATTTTTAGCCAAAATTTCCTTGTATGCGTAGCGACAAGCCATGGTGGCGCTAAGCTTAGATAGTTTTAAATGCAGAATCTATCGCTCTGATAGTTTGCCTACAAGTTTGCACCTCCCATGGCAAATTCCTGGTTACACGCCTGTAGTAAACTATTCAAATTTCGTCTTCATAAATATATTTTTGCTTTATCAAAATATGCCAAATAATTGCATGAGTCTATGATACAAACAAGTTCTGTAACATGAATCTAGTGAAACAGTTAACATTGTCTGCAAAATGTATACATTAAAGAGGAATATTACATTTGAAATGTGTTCTTTTGAAAAGTCATGAAGGATTCTTAGATTTTTTAATTTGTACTAAACATCAACAAAAATTTGGTTTGTACTTTTTTTAAATCAAACTGTTAAAGTGTACAAAAAGTAACTTGGATCATGTACGACCCACTCATCGCCATTTGTTTCATTTTGGGCTATACAGTACCATTTTATAATAGGTTGGCGTTGAGTTAAACAATGTAAAAATGTTTAAAAGTAAGAGGGCCTGACGTTTTGATCCTAGCAGGAGCTTCTTCAGAGGCTGAATGACAAGTTACAGTAACAGAATGGACAAAAACACATACAGAATAGAGACAGGTTATTGAGCAGGGTGAACACAAAAGAGAGAGATTAAATGTAAGAGGATTAGTAGACAAGGGATGGAGAGAAGAAAGAAACCAACTGGGAGAGGTAGGAGATAAACATTACAGGGATAAAGAGAGGATTAACTGAAGTGTCCCTGTACAGTTTATCTCCTACCTCTCCTACAAAGGGGACATTTATTAGTTTTTACAGTAGAATACAGTCTTAGATTACTGACCAAAAATGTAATTAATATAACAAAAAAAACAAAGAATAAGAAGAAACAAACTGTCATAACCTTTAGATATTTGTAGATGTATGTATTCAGCTGTATTGATTTACTATTGATAAATATTGATAATATCAATAAAATTACTATTGATAAAACACTGGCAGTTCAAGTATTTCAAAGACTTTTTGTCAGCCACTGCATGGTGAAGTCTGTCGTAGAAATACAGAACTGGTTCAATTCATTTCCTGGTCCAGGAAACATTTTTACTGATTGATATATGTTTCCCAAGAAATTATGCAAAAATGCACAAATTTAGCATGATATATATGTAAAATTATGTAAACTCTCCATCAAACAAAGTGATTTGGAGACGGAAACGGAATAAACATTTTGCTCATTTTGTGATCGATCAGATCTTGAGAGCTGCAAAAACCACGACCCACGTTCTCTCATTCATCTGCATTTTTATCTTCCACGAGATGGGGGAGACCATGCTGTGATATTTTCCACACACGATGAATATATATTCTTACTGTTTTTTTCTCATTTTGTTTTAATACTCGAACAGCGGCTTGTGATTGCGCGGCTGATTGTGAGGCCGGATGTTCCGCAGGTTACTATTGGGATGTGAATGCTACCGCCTGCATCCAGTGTCAGCCGGGTTACTAGTAAGTATTCTGTAGATCTGGACATTTAAAGGAGGGAGGTACTAGCACATTTGTCCCCAAAAAGCTGTTTATGTGGTTTGTTAGTGGACTGTGCCCCAAAAGTGTGGGGTGAGAGGGGAGAGTGGGGTGAGGGGGGGGGGAGCAGTGCTTTCAAATGTTCCAGTGATGTAGTTTAGGTACAGTAGGTAGGACAGTACAATGTAGAGTTAGAGACAGGTAAGGATCATACAGTGACTCCTACTGTAATTCCTCAAACCTGTAAGTTTGGGGAAAACCCTAACCAAGGAAATATGAGCAATAGATTTGTTCTGTCAGAGGTTAAACGTAAGTTGGGTTTGCATTGTGTATGTGATAGGCTATATTTCATGCATGAACTGTCTAAAATATAGGAAATTGAAGAGAAAATGCGATCATAAAACAGGGAAGATTTGTAACATGTGGTATGCATCATTGCTCTCGGACACACTAAATGTTGAATGTCATGTCGTGATTGACAGAGCTTCAAATGCATGCTGCCAGGGCAAAAGCCAAAAAAGTTCATGAAGAATAGTAGGTTACCTGGTACACATTGTAAAAATTATGTTAAGGGTTTTACTGAGCAACTACTGTACCAAGCAGTTCTCTTAGAGTTGATGCTGATGACTTTAATATTTTGTTCAATTTAGAAATCTAGTGACAAGGTGGATGTCATTTAGGTTGATCAGTCAAGTTTTTTTTTTAATCAATGAAGTATTAAAGTTTATAGATGAAAAAATTTGCTTTATGGTAATATTGGATTTCTGATACTTTTGTGAAGTATAAAGTATGAAGTGTATGATAATCGCAACAAAAATTCATTAATGACTACACACTCATTAACCTTAAAACATTGGTTAAAACAATGTTGATTTGATACAATTGTTGAACAAACACAGAAATACAGTCATCATTGGTTATATAGCATATTTGCATACATGTACATGTAGTGTTTTGTACTTGTCGAACTTGAACCAGAGAGAACACACTCGTTTTAAGGGAAGTAACGGTATAATGCTGACACAGAAATTCTCCAGATTAGTAAACCAGGGGCGAAGGTTTGTACAGATCTACACAGGTACACTGGAACTGAATTTCTTTTTACCGAGACTTTGTCATTTTTAGTGTGTAAATTGCAGTAGCTTGGCAAATTAGCTGCCCGGTCCTACTCTCCCCCTAGTTTTGAGAGCAAAACAGAACTACCGAAACGTTCGTCTCATCAACGCATATGAATAATAATAATTCCCAGGGCATTAACGTTAAAGTACAGCTGTAACTTAAAACGTGTCTGGTATTAAATCCTATTTGAGATGGAAATTACACATTTTGTGGCGTGTAAAATATCATTGCACAGTCAACAAATAGATGTGATTCATTTATTTATTTTTCCTTAAATATTTAATTTAAAAAAAAAAAAATCTTTATCACTAGGATATGGTTATATTTGAAGTTTAGGATTTTAATTATTTTGTGGGTTCCATGTGCACTAAAATATACTTGAATTATTAATTTAGTTGATAAATCTGGTGGTTTGGTCTTTCATGGTCTGTACAATGAAAAGAGAATTACTTTTAAGATGTTCTTAGAGGCTGTTGTTCGTTTTTATAGATTCTGATAAATAAGAAATTATATGTTGTATTGATACAAAACTATAATGCCATCACCTTCTTATAATGTCAGAATTGGGAAACGGTTAAAAGGAATCGAACGTAGGGATTAACTCTTGCTTCTTACTTGCCATAATTTGGTGAAATGTGCAGTAATATTGTCACCATCTTAGTTCAATCAGTACTTTTACAGTTTTCATTATTCAGTATCTGTGATACTTTTTCTACTGTTTCGTACAATACGATTGAAAAGTGCATGACACCCCCGATCATCAGTAATTTAACTGCCTCTCTCAGTTTAAAATTAAGATTTACTGGTCATGTATACACATGTGTCTTCTTACTGTTAGAGAAATTTGACAGACAACATTTATAAAGCGTGCTGATTTGCAAGTAAGTTTTAAGTTGCCAATGAACAGATATATACCCGAAAGATATCCCTGTAATTGACAACTCCCTTTACGTCCAATAATTACATTAGGTTATCCTAAGCTTCTGGTACTATTTCCAGCGTCCTTGTCACTTCAAACAATGCCCTTTGTCCGGCTCTAAACCCAATCCAGAAATCCTTTTCATATAAATTAAACTGACAAGTCCGACAGTTTACAAGTCAAGAAAAACCAACCTGTTAATCAAACACTGTAAAGCTACGAGTAACAGGAGGAATTACAAAGATTCCACTCATAGTTGCGGGGAAACTCTGTAAACTCGTTTCGAATGGCTTTATTTGATTAGCAGAGCGTTGCCACGGGAACATGTACACAACCCGTCGTAACTTTTGATATTTGGTCGTGATAAGGAGACGGAAGAATTCTTAATCGGGGATATATATTTGGGAGTCGGTTACAAAAACAAAATAAGATTGACAGTTAGACTTTATTAAAGTATATTCTCTGTTTTGATTTCCTGTGATATCATGTTATTTTGTTAAGTTGATTTTAGGGTGATCAGACATCTGTATACATGTGCACAGTATAACATGTAATACTGTGAAACATATACATAGTATTGCGTTTTGTCACTGTTTTGTTGTACTAACTACACATGCTGTCACATACATACACAGGGTTACCCCTGGTATTCTGGTTTGTGAGGTGGCTGCCTATCTGTCCACCTTGCAAAAATATTTCCAACATGGCAGCCTCAGTGCTTCAGAGCAAGAATCAAAAATGTAATCCAATTCCTTTTAACCCATGCCATCATCTGACATTGAAAAAATTGGTTATGAACACTTAAGTTACAGTATATAGCAACAAATAAAAGTTCTTCTGCCTATTTAACATAGTGTTTTGTTTTTATCTAATCTATTGTTAGGATGATTGACATTAGGATAGTTAATAAATTTTTAGGGCGACCATGTCCCTTAGACCCCCCTCCTGACCCAGGTATGCTCAGGCCCTGCATAGAGTATCTTTTGGTCAATTGATTCTCAGTGTCTGCATACGTACGTCCAGTTAGCTTTGGAATGAACTGCATGTTGGCATACAGGTACAGTTGGTATTGTAGTGCGCGCTACAATATTGGCATTACTTGCCAAGTGAACGATACCTACATGACTGGTCGTTGAAACTTGAAGTTTCATATATAGTCTCTGTACATTTGCATTTTCAGAGGCTAGCTGCATAGCCAACATATTCTGAGCCCAGGTGTCACTGCGCTCACCAGCACCCTCACTTTGTAGATACCTACATGACTATACTCCTATCTCTGGTGTGTGTTGTCCGCCAAAAATTAACACCATTAATAACCGAAAGTTCTTCCTATAATACTGCAAGCACTCCATGTGCACTACAATAATGCGTATTTGCAAGTTCTTCCTATAATACTGCAAGCACTGAATGCACACTACAATAATGCATATTTGCAAAGTTCTTCCTAATACTGCAAGCACTTCACGCACACTACAATAATGCATATTTGCAGGCAAATGCAGTTCTAGTTTATTAGTGTCTCCTCACGTCCAGTAGTTCAGTTTTACTTTTTGCCTGCCAGGTACCATATATGTACATTGTACAATACATAAAGACTTAGTACTGTATATCTTCATGCAACACTTTGCATTTATTTGCAAAAAAAAACCTAACTGTACATTTTAAAGACTTTGCAGAAACCATGTATGATATAAGTTTCCATAGATGCTTACAGACTTCAAGAAATTCTGGAAAATTTGTCCCTTGAGAATTATAAGCATCAACTGTTAACAATGAAGAACCATCTTAATGATGGTAGATTTACTGTGGCCCAGCTTACTTTAAGGGAGAGTTGAGGAGAAGAAAATTTTGTCACGAATAAGCTTGAAGCTAATTAAAAGTAATTTCGACCTTTTTGCTACAATTTGTAGGCAACGTGGATACGGAACATTTTAAAAATAGATTGGGGGGAAGTTGAAGAAATAACTGACATGGCAATTGACTAGAAAGGTTTCTTAATTTTGTGTATTTAATGTCAGAAACAATGTTGATTGAAAGGTGACACGTTAAGATACTGTACATATTGATTCTTGCTTTGGAAATTCATAGGAAACTATTTGGCAAAGTTAAAATCACTGTGAAACAGATTGTCTTGCCTTAATGCTTAAGAATTGATGTATCAAACGAGTTTATAGTGCTCACTATGGTAAAGCAGTTTTGCTGTATATATATATAAATTTTCTCTCCAAAGGTTACTATATTATATTGCAGATACTATTATCCCGCCAATTCCCAGATATATATACAGTATCGTCTGCTTTCTTAGCCTGAGAGACTTTTCCGACCTTAATCTGTCCTTCTCCATTGTAAGGTACCGTGCCTTTGTCAGTCACCCATCATAAAATGTGCTTAATTAGCAGGTAATTATGACAACAAATTGAAGGTGACAGATTCAGTGATGTAGACCTTCCTTTGTCAGAACTAGATGGTTTCTGGTCCGAGGAATGAGAGATGAGAGCTAGCTTTCTGACTGAAAATGAATGTAAAAGAACATAGTCTTTTGCACTTAAAATTTGGAGTGAACATCATTCTGCACTTTGCAGTGATTAGGAGTAATTGGCTGATCAGCTTTCTAAGCGGAATGAATATTCATAGACCTGTTCTGCCTTTATAGAAATAACAATCACTTACATTGTCACCATGAATGATTGTCATTGGCTAGCCAAGTATAATGAATATTCATTAGACCTTAACAATTTTTAAAACTAAATTGTAATATTGAATATTTTGAAAATCAGTGAAAATGAGTGATAAATGTTGGCTTTCCCCACCCAGTTGGGACAATTTTTTCTATACTGTAGTGTTATGTCCTGCTTCAGAGCACTCGTATTGTCAGTACGAGGCAGTATGAATATCACATTTCTAACAGATCAAGGTTAGGAACTGTTTGTACTGACAATACCAGTGCTTTGAGAGTATGATATGGAGAACAGTTTAGAGCAGTTTTATCATTAGGAAATTGTCCCAACTGGCTGCCTTGCCACTATAAGGACAACGATTAGTCATAGATCTGTTTTTGTGGTTACATTATAGAAATACTGAGTATTTTTAACCAATTTAAGTGAACGATAGTCATTGGCTTTGCCAAGAATAATGAATATTCATTATCATAGCCCTGCACTATTTTTAATGTCAGTGCAAAGTTTTGTCAATCGGAGAAAATGAGTTATAAATGTCGTCTTTAATGGTTGCCAATAAGGATAATGAATATTCATAGACCTGTTGGAACCACTCAATATGTAGTACTTAGTGAATGATGGTCATTGGCCTTTGCCATGGATATCAATTATTCAAAGACCTGTTGGTACAGTACTTTAAAAGGAATGTCTAGGACTGAATGTATTTTTTCTTTTTTTGCACAAATTTGTACACTTAAATTCATCCAAATGTTACATTTAAATCAGTTTTGATCTGTGACTCATAACTGCTGTATGTAAAGCATACATTCGGTGTGTACAAACACTACATTGTGTTGTTTGATTTGTCACAAGTCTGCTATGCTGACATGATTTGGAGTGATTTACTTAAAGGAAATCTAAAAGAATGCCTGATTTGCCAACGTCCTGGCCCATGGCAAAAATCGACCAATTGGAATCATTGTACCATCTTCTGATAGATATCTTCGCTATCTCTCCAGTTCTGTTTCAAGGAAATCCATAGTCACTGTTAAACGGGAGGGACAATTCTTTTGAAATCTACCTGCTGAAATGGGTTACCGTAAGCATATTTGATTGTGCAAGTCTACTTAAATGGATAAGATAAAATGATTCTTTCTCTTTAACCTGTCAAGACCAGTCATAAACAATCTTTGAATTTGAGAAAAGTTAGATCATCGGAAAGATAACTCAAATAACAAATTTTCTGACATTTCAAGCTATGAAAACAAGTGAAATGACAAGTTGAAATTAGGTTTCAATGATGATGCCATAGGAAGTTGTTGAGATGTTTCTGCGTCGTCATGTCAGCTCATTTCTCCACGGGGAAGAGTCAACCAAAGAATGTTGGATACGAACTGCAAACAATGTCTCTTTCGGTAAATCTGGTCTAGACAGGATTAATGTGGGATCGTAAATTATAATCCCTCACACACACAGACAACAAAACAGACATGATAAATTCTTTTTTTTTTAGTTTTTTAAATAATTAAATTTATTAGCCGTCTTTTTCACTAGGATATGGTGTATTGAAATTTAGGATAATTATCGTCTGGGTTCCACGAGCTTAACCGTTCTTGAATTATTAAAATTTGAGAAATCTGGTGGTTTTGCCTTCATGCATGGTGTGTACGAAGAAAGAGGAATTAGCTTACAGTAAGATGTTTTTGGAAGGTTTTCATAAAATCTGGCATGTTGGATAAAATGTACATGTTGACTATATTAATATAAAACTAGTGGCATTAAATGCTTTTTTTTCAGAGCTGAGGATGGGCTAGAGGTTTAACCATGTATGTATTTTAGATCCTCCTGCAAGCAGGAACTTGCAAAGAAGCCTCATTGGCTTATCAAAGCCGCAAGCTGACCGAAGTCAGTCTCTTAGATTCATATTTAATGTCCATGATTATGAATTGTCAATTGTCAACATCTCTGTAACTGGACGATATACGTTAATCTTGGAATGACTCGAACTGGGAACCTTATGATTGAAAGGCACCAAACGTAAACCACTGAGTTAACACTCCTACCACGAATTAACATCCAACTTTCCAAATACTTGGTCCTCGTCAGCATAATATTATTCAACATGATTAAACTTGTGTAAATAATTATGAAAATCATTGTTTTACCCACGATCCTCTCTACTCTCTCTCTTCCTTTCTAGCTGTATCGGTGGAAGTAATGCGAGGGTGCCATGCTCTGCCGGTCAGTACAGTGACCAACCGGGTCAGAGTGACCCATCCGCATGCTTGGTAAGCAACTACAGTTTAATTTTCTTTCTTTAGGTAAAACACCTCTTATAAATTCCCCCATTCGCTTACACACCAACTTGTCAAACTTATGTGTTCTCTGAAGCTACCCCCTCACTGGATATTTGACATATTGCATCGTCAATTTTCCGTACCATGACAAAGTAGATTTAAGCAACGAGAAACCCCAACTTTAGGTGGCTTGTAAACAAGCCTCTCCATTCACCAGTAAGTAAATTCTCTTATAAATTTCCTAATTTATATGCTCCAAAGTGGTTAAAGGTCGTTCAGTTTCTCCAATTATTGCAATCGCATGTATCACACTTTGTGCACATTGACATTTAAGTCACACAAAACCGAAATCTTCTTGGTTAAAGCACAGGGCAACAGTATATATGCCTTGTGATGGTCTCTGGTTCAAATCGCATTAATTGTAACCAATGGTTTTGTTACCCTTTTGAAAAATCTGTTTAGTGCAAATATTTTGCCATCCTTTCATATAGATTGTCCTCCTTTGGTATAAAGATCCATCAACACACAGTTGTAAGTGCAGACGGATCACAGAATCAGTTAATATGCATTATTAACAACGATTGATGATGATTGGTTCTTTCATGCTGCATCACCTCTCTTGCTATTACTCATCAAGTGAAGACAATATTTATGTCGAATTAAAAAAAAAAAAAAAAATTAGCGTACTCTGTTCAGGGAGGCCGTTTTCAGTCTCTGTTGCCCTTTAGGCTGCAAAGGATGACTTTCATGAAATACAAGTACTGTAGGTGATTTTACCGAATGGAAAAACGTTAAAACAATACACATTGTCATTGTTTAAATTGTTCATATAGGATTGTGATCCTGGAAGTTACAGCATCGGTGCAGCAGAGTACTGTGATAGCTGTCCGGGTGGATATGCGTGTCCGGTCAGTGGCACCATCAATCCGTTACTCTGCGGCGGTGGACAGTATGCACTGAATGGTAGCAGCGAGTGCCTTCAGTGTCCCAAGGGGAGCATGTGTCCCACGGTGTACGACGAACCCATACAGTGCGATCTCGGTTACTACTCCAGTGGTGAGGGACAGACCAGTTGTTTTCAGTGCGAGGCAGGGTACCAGTGCCCCGACAGGAACAGCTCCACTCCTTGTCCTTCCGGGTACAAAAGCAGGGCGGGGGATGGGGTGTGTACCTCATGTGCACAGGGCTATTACAGGTAACAGCACATTGCATAATGAGTCTCTATATATATACATGCGTAAAATTATCATCTTTCGTAAAAGTTGAAGTATTAGATTGAGATGATTTAAGAAAATGGGAATTTTTTAGGTCACTTATCCAGAAATTTGCCAGATTATTAATAAAGAAAAATAATGAAAAGTACAGAAAAACATGTAACAGAAAGTCAACTATCCATTAGGGTGAGGACAAAGTATGGCAGAAAAGAGGTCCCTCTCCCTTACCCTGTGGGAACACCTGTGGTGTTATAAATTCGTCTTTTTTATTCTGTTGACTCCTACATTTACAGGAATAGTTATGTATGTATCTATGTTAAAGAATCTTGATGATAAGGCTTTCATTGCCAAATGTTTCATTAGTTTTAATAAAAAATATGGCCATTTTTTTGTCTCCCACAGTGGTGAAGCAGCATCAGCTTGTTTACCCTGTCCAGAAGGGAAGTCCTGTCTTGACCCCTCCCAAACCCCTACTTCCTGTGCAGATGGTTATGTTGCCCCCCTGGGCTCAGATAACTGCACGCGATGCCCCTACGATGAGGTAACCGATCCAGTGCAGTCGTCGTGCGTACCGTGTCCTGCCGGCAAAGCCTGCACAGATCCAACGACAGAGCCGACCGAATGCAACGATGGGGAGTACGCCCTCTATGGTGAAGCTGTGTGTTCATTCTGCCCAGCTGGAAAGAGATGCCCGACAACTTCCACGATAGAAGACTGTCCTTCTGGTAGGATACTGCTCTTGAAGTTATCTTCATAACTAGTTTAAATACATTTATGTCACTTTCAGGGGGGTAGGAGCCGGGGGGCACTGGGGGCACGTGGTTGAGATTTTGATAGATGATTCTACCTTTTTACAATTCCCCTTGTCTCGTCACAAACTATTCTTTCATTAAAACTATCCCCCCTCCCCATTCCCCTTCCCTTTCGCCTTCTTTATCTCCTCCATTCTGTCCCATCCTGATTTCTGATTCCTCCCGATATTGTTAAATGAGCATTTATTTTATCTACTTATCTCTTGCTTAGCTGTTTATATAACTGCATCTCTTCATTAATGCAGTAATCTTGACCATTTGTTTACCCTTGGTTCTTTCTTGATGTTTTCCTGTCCAGGTACTTATTCCTCTGGTGGACAGTCATCGTGTACCAACTGTCCCGGTGGTTACAGCTGTACAAACTCATCAGCTACTCAATGTGATCCTGGACAGTACAGTCCTGAAGGAGGTAAGTCTCAGAATCGTAAAATACATAGAACCTAGAAATGTCATTTGAATACAGGTGCTGTGGCCGAGTGGATAAAGGCGGTGGCATTTGAAGCAATTAGGCTTAGCAATTGGGAGGTTCCAGGTCATAGTAAGGTGGGTTACATCCAAGAGCAATCTATGGTTTTCCCATCCGAAATGACATTCTTTATTGAAAATATTCCAAATTTGAGCTAAAATATTGAATTGGAAGCCACCTGACGTGTAAGTGGTAATCCATAAGCCCAAGCTTGCAGGTTTCTCCCACAATTGTGGTCACTTCAGCATTGTAAAAATAACTGCTGATTATTATTTGAAATTTTATAACCCGCATTCACTTCTGAGATGATCCAGTTGGCGTTTCTTTTCCAAGTTAATATCTGCTGATTAACGACCCGAATTATCACCAAGAACTAATTATCAATAAGAACACAACATATTTGAATGATTGATACAGACGTCATCTAGTGAGTTAAACCAAGTTGATTTTATTGAATGGAGTATTTTGTTGCCCTGCAACAAGAAAAATGTTTAAATATATATATATATATTATTATTTTGAAGATTTTTTCTTCAATCGTCTGTGCGTTAATTTGTGTGGTGAGTTAGTGTCTCTTTGGGGGAGTAGTATTAAATTTCACTAGAAAGATATTGCACATGCCTAACCTTTGATTTAATTACAGTAGTCAAATAGAAAATGCTCCCAGGTTGAGAAGTTGTTAACCAATTTACCTAACCGTCTACAATTATAATGACAGATATCACAGAAATAAATAAAGAAAAACAAATGGGGTGATAAATGTTGGTTGTTTTTTCATTTATGCAATCTTGGAAGTGCAGCTGTTGATATGATTTAGAGTTCCCTTGTGAGCAAACTTGATTTAAAAGTGTTATAATGCATTCATCTGAAATATTCCATCTGGCAAAGCGTTATGCAAACTTGTTACATGTTTTTGTTGTTGTAAAGATTTTAATCTTCGTTAAAGTGATTACAAATTTTTTTGATATCCCTGTGCAGTTATTTTGATGCCAAAGTTACGACATCAAGGAGAGTAAATATTTTATAGCATTTTCATCTTCATATGTTTCGTCTCCTTGGTAACCGTAGAAGTTGCATATGCTAATTTAGCAAAAACACTTTGGACTGTATCATGCTGTGTTGTTTATTTTAGTGTAAAGTTAACTTAATTCAAAAGTTTATTCCAGCAAAGTTAAACCTCAGTTTCTGGTTGTTTTTATGTAATAAACCTTTTTAGTACCTTTTTTAAAGATTCCTAAAGATGTACACCCACTGGTCTTGTAAATGTCTTGTGCATTGATAAAGCTATACGATTATAATACTGAATATATAGCAGGGAATCTCTTTATTCTATGGTAAAACTTACATAGCAGGAGGTAAAATTAGGAAAAATAAAAGAATAGGTTTTGTAACTTTAGAAATAAAGGAGAAAATACAAGGAGAAGGTAGTCAAAAGGGGTGGAAGATGTACCTGTAAGGGAGGGGGAGGGGGTGGGTAGCAAGGAGAGGGTGGAAGAATGGAGGAAAATGGTGAAAATTGTAACTACTGTAGGAGTTGCTGATCATTTTGCTTGTAAATAATTTGACAGATTTTTCATCAACAGTAGCATTACTCCACAGATTTCCACCCAACTTTCTAATCATTGATGAATCAGTAATCATTTGTTGAAATTAAAAAGCTGAAAGTATTAATAACATTACCCAGGAGTGAAGTTCAAGTTACAAGCTAGTTTTGCTGTTAAACACATGTGGTTGCTAAGCAACATTACTGAACAGTCTGCAATGCTGATCATTTATAGAACTTAATGAAACTTTTGTCTCCATAACAATTTTTATATTTTTACGTCTGATTCTAGATATGAATTGCTACGACTGCGATCCTGGTTACTACTGTCCTCCGATATCCGAGAACCAGTTACCGTGCGAGAGTGGTTATTACTCCGTTGGCAATGCCACCACTTGCTTGGAATGCCCTGCTGGGTATCAGTGTAGTTCTAGTTCAGCTCAACCATGTTCCACCCGGTATTATTCATTGGGTGCACAAACATCCTGCACACCCTGTCCTGCTGGTATGTTTAAACCTTTCACTTTTGACCTTTGACATCATGAATAAACATTTACATGTGCTTAACAGGTTAACATCCTTCCAGTCGGTCAAGTAGACAATTTTTAGCCTTGTAGAGTTAGTAATCTGAAATTTTTTTTTATTGTAAGAAAGAACCCCCCAGTGCTACTGTAAGACTCATTTATACATCAAAACACATTAACAAATTGAATACATACAGGGACACAGAGTTTTAACTTCTTACTGTGTGCTATCCAACAATTGTATGAGAAAATCAGAAACAATATATTTACTAAGACAATTGATTGTTGGACAACTTTTGAAAGAACAGTGAAATTATTGGCCAGAAAGTTAGTTGATGTGGTAACCTTAGGAACATGGTCTCAAATCCCATCCTTTCCTTTGGAACAGTCCATAGATGCTTAAAAATCCTCTTTAATATTTAACATCGTCAAGGTAAAAAAAATTCTTCTTCCGAAAAATTGGAAAACCTGAAAGGGGAAAGTTTGTAATCACACCAGT
The DNA here is from genome assembly GCA_000934455.1 of Apostichopus parvimensis. Lineage (NCBI taxonomy): Eukaryota > Metazoa > Echinodermata > Holothuroidea > Aspidochirotida > Stichopodidae > Apostichopus > Apostichopus parvimensis. Next base: position 94,732 of record KN887405.1, on the reverse strand, counting down.
AAGCTTTTGCAGCTGCGTTGGTTTTTACTTTTGTACCTCATCGTTTCCGCACACAGGGCACCAGTGTAACGTGACGAATGCATCTCCTGTGCGTTGCCAGACCGGATGGTACAATGACGACCCCCTCAACCAGGGCTGTATGGAGTGTCCAGAGGGCTACGCATGCTTGGACTCCACCCAGTCAGCCCAGGCATGTAGTGCCGGTAAGTTTACTCGACAGGGATACGCTCTGCCACTGTATGTCACCGTGGCGATACTATTTCCTTTATTGATTTTGAATAAAAGTGACATGGTTTATTTTTGTGAAAATTATGTAAGTGAATTATTATTATTTTTTTCTTAATTTAATTTTTAATTTTGTTGTTATATTTATTTAAGTGAATTATTTAGATGAAAAAAATAGATAAAATAAAATTATGCTAATAATGTTTGAGACCTGCTCATAGAAGGTGATTTGTTCGTTTCCTGAGTCTAGGAGACTAAACGACCGACCCTCTTCTCTACATCTAAGTACCTGCCAGATATCAACTTGTACAATTGTTGGCCTACACGAAGGAGAGTTATCAAACACAAACAGCTTCCAACAATTCTTTTTCATGTGTTTTACAGGTCAATACAGCTATGCGGCATCAACCATATGTACTGATTGTCCCCCTGGTTACCGGTGTCCGGATACCATGGCAACCAATATGCAGGCATGCTCACCGGGATGGTTTGCTACGGGTAAAGCAACAGCTTGCACACCGTGTACATCTGGATATTACTGTCCCAGCACTGTGTAAGTCTAATATTGTCATCCCTGTGACCTAATTGGGTGACATTTGACCCCACAGGGTCCTGTTTTGTTACCCACAGATATCTATTTATTTAAAGGAAATGTCATTTCGGTATAATTGTTAGAAAACTGACTTGAAGCCTTGTAAAAGTGATTCAATTTGAGAGTGGACATGATCTAGTTCAGGTTAGACAAAAGTGAAGTATGTTTTGGTAGTTTGCAATGTCATCATTTATATCCTGTTTAAATATTTCCTTGTTTGAGTGCAAGAGTATAAACCTTAAAGTGACATTTTGGGTTAAATTGTACCAATTAAATAAATGTTGTTTGTTAACCCTACAATCTCTTCTATGAGATCCAAATTGTCACAACCATTTCACAACAACTTTTTCAGGGCAAAATTTTTATCTGATTGATTGTGTCAAATTAAATTGATCATTTCCAAAATGATTACAAACATCATGCTCTCTTACTATCATACCTCTGGCCTTGTGACTCTCAAACTTTAGGCCACTGAACTATTTTCATTTACTCCTGTTGGGAATAAAGACCCCCCCCAAAAAAAAAAAAAAAAAATTTAAAACAAAACAAAACAAAACAAAAGAAAGTGGAATTGTAGAGAAAATAATTCTTTCAGAGCACTTTTGTAACTATATTTGTCTGTTAGTGATGTTTTATAATTTTTGTATTATTTGGTTGAAACAGATCAGACCAAGAGATTAGCTGTGACGGAGGGACGTACTCGGAGACCAACGCAACCGTCTGTGTGGTGTGCCCCGCCGGTATGGAATGCCCTAGCACAGACGGACAAGACATCAGAGATTGCTTGGCTGGTGAATTTAGTACGTCTCAGAGCGTCGCCTGCACGGCTTGCCCTGTAGGGTACGCTTGTCCTTACACCGACCAGGATTACAAGGAACCGTGCAGTTTGGGTACCTTCTCTGCAGGCCAACAGAGCATTTGTACTTCTTGTCCTGCTGGGAGGTAAGCAAAACTACTTTCTTTTCGATACTGGTTTTGACTTCTGTTCTATTTTTTGTTGTTGCTTGTTTTTTGTTTCCCATTTATGTATTGAATCTATATCCCATATTGAAATGTATATCTCATATATGTACTATGCGCAGTTGTGTGTGCAGTTGTATACCTATCACATATGTTGCTGTTTCTCTGTTACAAATTGTGTTCAGTGGAGCATGTATATCTCATATATGTACTATGCACAGTTGTGTGTGCAGTTGTATACCTATCACATATGTTACTGCTTCTCTGTCACAAATTTTTGTTCAGTGGAGGATAGGAAATCTTACTTTGTTGTTGCTGATTAGAAAATGCAGAGCTCACCACACCTAAATGACAGTTAAGGTGTATATTAGAATGCAACTACAATTGAAAGAGCTGAGAAGGACAACTGCTCCAAGTTCAACAAGTTGTGATGGAGACAAATTGAGGACAGTGGTTTGGGTAGATAGATCAGCATCGTCCAGATGTTGTGTTGCATTTTATAAGGTAACAAATTAGAGTGGTTGGCAGCCTTTAATATTGACAAGCAGTTTGAGAGGATTTCCACTGCTAATCCACTACCTATAAACCTACAAAAATGTGAAAGAGAAAAAAAACTGTTAACAAATTGCTCATCTTCTGCAAAAGACACAGTGAAGTTAAATATATTTCTGACGTTTTTGATCCTCCTTAGGATTTGATTCACAGTAGGTATGACAGGAAACAGAGTTTGTCTCCTACAGCCATTGTTTCATCTCTGCATTCCTTGTTTTTTCAGCTATTGCCCAGTACCGTTCAGTAGCAGTATCTATCCATGTGATACTGGTTACTACTCACTGGAGAATTCCACCTACTGCACAGCTTGCCCACCTGGGTACAAATGTCCCTCTACCACGGAGGAACCAACGTAAGTATAAAATTAGCTTAGACCGGCGACAGATATGGTTCGCAGGTGTTACGACAGGATTATGGTACGCAAGATAAACCATTGTCACAGTATTTGTGGATACATATTAACAGGAACATCATATTCGAATCTATTTTAAATGGACCTTTTTCTGATTGGCAGCATTCAAACTGATAATATCTAGACCTCTATCACACCTGAACTCCCAAATATCAGGATCTTCAATGCTAAGGCCCCATTTTACCTAGATTCCCTCTTACCTAGATTGCCATTACCCAGACCCATATTATCTTGACCTATATTAACTGGACCTCTATCTGGCCCCATTTATTCAAACCACTGTTATCTGGACCTCTGGCACATCTGTTCACCTGTCACCCGTAATCACGATTATCTGGAACTCACTTACCTAGACTCCTATCACCTATACCTGCAATATCTAGACCCCTATTTTCTGGGTCCATTATTATCTGGGCCCCTATTATCTAGACCCCGATTATATGGGCCCCTTATTATCTGGGCCCATTATTATCTGGCCCCATCTATTATCTAGGTCGCTAATACATTAGTCTGTATTAACTACTATCTTTAATCCTTATTTAACTGGACCATAACACCTGTAACCCTAATATGTGGACCCCTCTTACCTACCCCCTCCCCCCCTCTCCCTAGCACTTGGAACCCTGATCAATCCACACTTGACACTTAAGTATGGAGTGTCTCCTTTCTGGACGATTTATCTACATTCCTAAGAACTGTCCTTTGAAACTCTTTACAGGGAGATGTGTACTGCGGGGACATACTCACCAGGGGCCCAGGTAGACTGTGACACGTGCGAGCCTGGATATTTCTGTCCGTCAATCTATACAGGCCAGGTTCCCTGTCCGGTTGGATACTACAGTAGCTTAAATGCTGTCAACTGTACCATCTGTGCAGCTGGTTACCAGTGTGCAGACCAAACTAGTAAGTTATGTTTGTAAAAGGGCTATTGGAATTAACTTTTCAATATTTTGACATTAACTTGACACAAATTTCAGGCATAACAGATTAGTTAATTGACCACTTGAGCTGTGAACCCAATATTGTTTAGCCATCTAATATAAAATTACTAAATACTGGTTCCTTACTTATGTCATTACTAATAAAAAGATCTGTCGAACATCTTTGTCAAAAGCATATATACTGCTACTTGCTCATAGGGATTGCAGAATTCATGAAATACAAAACAATTTCTTATTCCTAATCGTTTGAATATGAAAAGAACAAAGTAATTGTTACAGTTAAATATTTGATTTGAACCAGCGACCTGTAGGATTACAAATCCTGTGCTCTACCTATTGAGCTATCCGACTGGAAATTGTTGACCAATTAAAACACCTTTTACTCTTTTAGTCCACTTTCATAGTTAAAAGGAATATGCTGTAGGTAAGACAGGGACATTTTCAGACAATTGAAAATTTTGACTTGTAAGTCTATTCTTACGTTTGCACCTTGTATCGATATTTTTTAGCGCCAGAGATATGCCCGATTGGCCACTGGTCAGGAGAGGGGTACACCAACTGCTACCAATGCCAGCCGGGTTATACCTGTGATGAGGGATCCACCAGCAGTACCCCTATCTTAGAAGCTTGTCTACCGGGCGGTTACTGCGACGGCAAGGACCGATACGAATGTCCAGCTGGGACGTACAACTCCAGAAATACCTCGACATCAGTATCCGACTGTCTTCCCTGTCCACCTGGTGAGTTGTTGTGTTTTTTTGGGGGTGGGGGGGGGTGTAAGGGCAAAGGATCATAGCTTTATTGGTCAGGAATGTCAATTTGTGTCTAGATTGTTGCTCTGTTGGAAAAGTGGTCACTTAAAATTGATTTTCTTGTCAAAATTTATCTCTTTCAGTACTAGTAGGGAGGATTGTATGACATTATCACAAGAAATTACTTCTCGTAAGACTTTGGAATTTTGGTGGAGAGTGAGCTGATTGCCTTTGCATTTAAAGTGACACTTTGGTTGACAGTTTTACACAGCCTGGACAGTTTTTTGCTTTTTAAAATGACTTTCTCTGAGGTACAAATGGAAACTTTGGAAAGAAAAGAAGTACCTAGGTGTGGTCATGTGTTTATGAGCTTCCATCAAACTTGGAGTCATTTGTTTGGTCTGTGATTACACCGATTGGTGGAGTTAAGATTGGTTGGCTTGTTATAATTGTAAACTATGAATTTTCATATCGTTGAAGGGGCAGGACAGAAAAAAAATACTGTATTCTGTCTATTTATTCTGTAATTTTGGTCCACAGGTTACCACTGTGCTGGTACGGGCAACACCGGTTACGAGACAAATGTCTGCCCCACTGGACATTATTGTCCTGAGGGAACCACATTTGCAACAAGGTTTCCTTGTCCAGGTAAAAACATTTTTCAATATTAATTTAGGGTAGGCCACTACAGATGTTAGTCAAAATGTGTACTAAGCAATGTTAGTTTTGGCTAAGCAGTGATTGCCTAATACAGACAATTCAGGATAAACACCTTTGCTATCAAAATTATTGTAGGCTAGGCCAAGATAGGCTATTGTAGGTGTTCAACACATTTATTAGCCTAATGTTAAGTTAGGATAGGTTAGTATGTACAACAAATGCTTGCA
>KN887405.1:74085-88048 GCA_000934455.1 Apostichopus parvimensis | reverse complement strand
AAAAACAGCTCTTTATTTTTTCAAAATACTTCTTTAAAACCTTTCAAAACCTTTATTTCTATTTTAAGTTAAAAAAATATTTTAGTTTAGAGTGGAAATATTGTATTCAGTCATGCTAACCTTTGGCCATTAACATTTTGTGGACAGCCAGGCATGATTCATGCAGTGATACAAAACAGACTCACAAACAACAGTTAATGTAGTTCAGGTATTTTAAGTAAGGGCCACAGATGATGTAAAAATGGGTATAGATGGTGAGTATCTTACAAATTAACTTCATTTTGGACCTTTAAAACCCTTTATTTTCATGTTTGAAGTCTTTTAAAACCTTTATTTCTTCATGTACAACCTTTAAAATGACCTTTATTTTATTGAAGAGTTGCTGGGAGGTCTGTCCTATGTGCAGTATAGTTAATCCCATGTGTACTCTAGTACTCCCAGTAGGGACTCATTAGTGATTGATTGCAGAGCAAGAAGTGAAGACATTAATCAGTTTCTCTTTTGCTTAAGTTATTCACTTGTAAAACAAAGTAATATGAAAGAGCAGATGACTAAATGAAAAAATTTGGGTTACCATTTTGCAAAGAATATTGCTCTACTTATGCACAATTGCCATGTTTTTTAAGGAACAAATTATAGTAGTCTCTCTCATGTTACTTCAAAGTGAGTGAGATTTTTTTTTTAAAAATCAGAAAAAAACACAATGTATTAATTGATTTGGTTTTGAGTTTGTTATCAATTTGTATCATGCCCAGCCCCCACAAAAGCAAAATAAAAAAAAAATTTCTTGTCCATCTTTTCAAGATGAGCTCGGAAAGGTAAAGATTTTTCCTTTCTTGACTTCTTTTTCAGGTGGAACCTACAATGACAGGCTTAACCAATCAGCGGAAGGGATTGCTTGCATCATCTGTCCGGCCGGTTACTACTGTCCCGAAGCTTCCAGTGACTTTTTGAATATCTGTGAACAGGGATTTTATTGTATCTCTGGACAAGAAACAACCTACGAGCATGCTTGTCCGCTTGGAACTTACGGGTATGAGAAATACGAGAAGAAGGGGGGCGGAAGGGCATTATGAAGGGCAGGGGAGGGGGAGGGGAGGTTATTTAAGGTGTTTAGTATATTGCAAAGCTCCCATGCCCTCACAACCTCATCAGAGGAATAGAGAAACATCCCATGAGCATGCCTGTCCTCTTGGAACTTACAGGTTGAGAAATATGAAGAGGGGGGAGGGGCAGTTATGAAGGGCAGGGGAGGGGGAGGTTATATAGGGTATAAAGAAGATTGCCATGCTCCCATGCCCTCAGAACCTCAGTAGTGGTATAAAGATGGCAGTGATTTCTAATAGACATTAAGTGCACTCATGTCACATAGTTTATACCAGGCGTGAAAAAAAATATTGGGGATTGCGGTTAGGGTGATAGAGCCCTGGAGCATGGGATTAATAAGGGGGTAATATTGGATAAAGAATTCTGTATTCTCGTAATATACTTTAGGGAAAAATGAAGAAACTGCCTGTCAATGCTCACGATGTAGTTTTATCACTCCCCATCTTGTACACTCAGCTAGCCATGAGGTATGTGGATATTTTCACAGTACACTGTCTCCCCATCTCGGCTCCATCTTTTCAGAATTACGCTCCCTTTACCTTTCCTTCTCAGACTTGAAGTGAACAGTTGGTGAGAATACTGGGTTACCCAAACCCACATGTTAGAAACCCTGGGAGTCTGCCATGGTGAACATCAAACATGGTGAAGACAGCTTAAACCCACTCTTGGTATACTTTTTATCTTTCTTACAGAGGTGGTACCGGATTTGAAAATGCCACCCAGTGTACCATCTGTCCCTCTGGAAACTATTGCCCCCATGGCAGTGCATCCGCACCGACAATCGAACCGACAAAGTGTGATCCAGGCACTTATAACCCGGATGAGGGAGCAGGCCACAAGTATAACTGTCGTCTCTGCGATCAGGGCAGGTCCTGTCCATTGCCTGGACTCAGCAACAGTTCTTACCCCTGTGCTGAAGGTAATGCCTACATCAGGGTTCTTTTCTGATATCCTACAAGGGCCAGAGAGACTGTTTGGTCGAAGCAAAGAGCCGGAGAGATCCAAATTATCGGTATCCCTCTCTTGAGGAATGTGTAGGATAGACCAGTAGGCTGCTCAAGCCTTGAGGCCCAGATACCCGATAAACTTGGAAGACTGTGGTCCAGATTTTTTGTCCATAGGCCAGATTTGGCCTGTGGACCACCTATTAACCCTGACCTAGATCTATCATATACTAGTGTCCTATATTCTAAGAATCTGGTTGGAAAGTCCATCTATCTGCCAAGTGAAAGAAGAAGCCAAAAGTAAACCATTATTTCTTTAGGATTGTAAGTGAAGTGTTTCTTCACTCTGACCTAAATCTATCTTATACTAGGACCTCTAACCTAAGAACCTGTTTGGAAATTCCTTCAACCCCCCCCCCCCCCCCCCCCATGAAAGAAGAAGCCGAAAGAACAACCATTATTTCTTTAGGATTGTAAGGCTAGTGTTTCTTCATTACCACCCCTTTTTTTAATTTTATTTATTTGCTTTATGGACTATCATATTGTTACTCACACTATTCAATTAATTTTGTCATCCTTGTTTCTTAAATTCCTTCTAGGGTACTATTGTCCGAACGGTACCATCAGCAACGACCAGTTCCCCTGTCCTCCGGGAACCTACACTGGTCAGACTGACCTCTCTGCTGCGGAAGAATGTTCCCCCTGTTGGGAGGGCCACTACTGCTCATGGGGGACAGGAGAGACGGTCAACCCCCCTCAGCCATGTAAACCAGGGTACTACTGCCCCTTCATGACCCCATCACCTGACAGGTACCCCTGTCCGGAAGGGACCTTCTCACCGGCGGCTAACCTGACTAAAGCAGAGGAATGCACGCCTTGTACTCCAGCATACTATTGCACAGGTATTTTCGAAATAGTAGTGGATTATTAATTTTGTTTTGGTAAAATAAGTTGTGTCGCAACCAATTTTTGATGCCTCATGAAAAGTATATTTCTTTTCCATATTTTTTTATTTAATACTTTTCCTAAACATGTAGTCATATCAGCTGTTTCTTGTCCAGCCTAATTTACATATAACTCTCTGGGCTGTAATTGTCGTTAGTTATTTAAAGCTATTCAACTAATTTAGATTTGTCCTTTATGAGTTAAAAATCAGAAACATGATGTAGGTATCCAAAATGTCAGGGGCCAGATCTAGGGAGGGAGCCCAGGAAACACCTTCCCTCTGAACTTTTGTTGGTACATAAAAATGATGTTAGCTGCATACATAATGCTCAAGACAAGGTATACAGGTTACAAATTTAACCCACTGCGTGTCTTATTTGTCACACGTTTTCTGATACACAGCTACTGTTTGTAGTAGTGGTTGTATATACCGATATCAGTCTTCCAATCTTCCAAAAAATCCTTGGTGTCCCTTGAAGGTCCTCTTCCAGAAAGAGAAATTATTAGCTTGGGAATATTTTTTGTGGGCATATAATTCAGTTTAAATATGTAATGCCAACATGAAATAACAGTCTTGTTAAAATAGTGCACTAATAAGTTGTACGTCTGTAATTTATTCACACGTTTTGTAAGAGTTTCATAATTTCAAAATTACAGAGGTCTCGTTTCATTATGGCCAGTGTCACCAATGTCCCTTTGTAGCGTGGATCTTTAACATCTGTTGCAACCTAAAAACAGGTTTAACCAGATGACTCAGCTGCTGATGCCCTTTTTTCTTTTATTATTTTTTTCCTGGGGGGGGGTGGGGTAGGGGAGGAGCGTGAGAAGGGGGAATAGCTGGTAGCAGTAAACTGTATGATACAACTTTTGGTGATGGTTTGATACTTTGCTTCATGTCGGTTAAAATTTTCCTTTCACAGGCGGAGAACCTTCAGAAAGTGGACCGTGTCCCCCAGGTTACTACTGTCCAGAGGGTACGAGGTATGACGAGGAATTTGCCTGTCCCAACGGCACATACAACTCCCATTACAGTAAATGGAATGCCTCAGAACACTGTTTGGACTGCACACAAGGTACCATAAAATGTTAATTTTAATATATTGTTGGCATTTGACCCACTGCTTTCAAACAAGTAAAACACTTGATTTAACGGATGGTTTGGCTTTGATTTGTTCATAAATTTACCTGTTGACATATTGTGGGACAGAGCTCTCAACGATCTTGCTCTCCACAAAAACAGGATAAAGTTTTCATACTTAACAATCACATGTTCACCTTCAACCAATCACAGGAGTTAAACATTCAATTTGCATATCCTAATGTGTGACAAGCATTCATATTTGGACTCTTACATCCAGAGCCAAGGAGTCAATGTTATAGTTACATTTTGCATGTAATTACATATTCAGATTGTTCGTATTCATTACTGTAAATATTACTTGCGGGGTGGTTTTTAACTGTTTTCTGAACGTCTGAGACGACCAATTTAGTGTTCAGACAACCAAAATTAGCTTCGGAGGTTGTCTGGTGGACAACTAGTTGTTTACATTAAATTCATATTGTATTGTAACTTCCAACCCTTAATAGATGACATAATACATTGGTACACCCTCCATCACCTTGGAGATACTGAAATAGAAACAAACATAGTCGTTAATGGCTGCTACCAGAACTATCGGGAGACCAATGGTTTTGGAATAAATGTTTTCTTTGAGAAAGGGGCAAGGGTTGCCAAGGAGTTGTTGATTTGCACTTTTTGCCGTTTATTTGTGTTAGACCCAAAAACTGATCCTTACCATGACAATTTAATAACTGCCGGTCATCTTTTCTCCGGACAGGACATTATTGTGAGCTTGGCACAGTTAACCCAGTAGAGTGCCCGGCCGGTACCTACATGCCTCATGGAGTGGACGTCAACGGCACGCTAATTGGAACCACCGCGGGGTACGAAAGCGACTGTTGGGAATGCCCCGGAGGATCCTTCTGTCTCAGTATGACCGTCACCCCTGACCCCTGTGGGGTGGGGAACTACTCCGAGCCCGGTCAGAGCGGGTGCCTATCCTGCGAACCGGGCTACTACTGCGACAACGACACCACGTCCTACGTGGACATGATTAACAACAAGAGATGTCCCGCGGGCCTCTACTGCGGTGGTGGTCTGAGGTCTCTCGATGAGGCTACTAACTGCAGCCTGGCAAAGTACTGTCCCGAGGGTAAGTCTTGGACAGAATAATGACAATCACTAAAAATTCGGCCCAAAAATCATGACATTCTTGAAAGCATCGCAGTATTGCTTACTAGTCCCAATATAATAGTACCTTCTTTTATTTCTTAATCAATTGTAAATACTGAAGTCTGGAAAAGGGATGTATAAAACAGTTGTAGGCAGACAAACCACTATTAAGCAAATCTCAGCTCAAGCAACTTCCACAAAGTAATCTCACAAAATACATTGTAAGAACATATCAGGTCAGCAAATGTATGATGTGAAGGGGAGGGGGGAGGGCGGGGGTGAAGGGGAGGTGGATGTGCGGGGGTGAAGGGAAGGGGGAGGGCGGGGGTGAAGGGGAGGGGGGAGGGCGGGGGGTGAAGGGGAGGTGGATGTGCAAGCAGGGGTGCCATGGGAATGGCTGACATACCACAACCAAAGAGAACATTACCTTCATTGTTGTATTGCTGTATTTGTTGAGTTTCGCATCGGTAATCAGATGAAGTGTGGATTAGGGAGGGAGGGGAAGGAGAAGGGGGAGAGGGGGGTGGGGTGGGATGTTGGAGGGACACAGAATGGGCAGGAAGGACATTGATCTCCTTCTCTTATATAATAAGATTCTTGAGTAATTTTTGCTTCAACACGTATTTTTTTATTACAGCAACACCTGAAGAATTGAACTGTCCCGTTGGTACTTACAACCCATCAGTGGGCATCGGTGCCATCACAGACTGCACCTCATGTGATGCTGGCTGGTACTGCTTGGAGGGTGTCAGTACCCCTTCTGGGATGTGCACATTTGGTTACTACTGTCCCACCAACATCACCAACACCTACGCCACTACCCCATCTACTATAGGATCATATGGTCAGAAACAGGTAAGTCCACTTCAGATGTGTCTCTGCGGGGCTGACTTATAACAAAGTTTGCAACTTCACCATTCTGGCATCTGTACATTCTCATAAGGTTTTGCTAGATTTGGGGAAGCTGGGTTGTCCAGCAAGATTTATGTGTAATTGTATACGCGGCTGCATGTTGTTTGATGTAAATAAACCGATTGCTAATTGGAAAAATTTCAGAGGATAGTTTATTGGTTCTAGTAAAGAATTAAGTTTGTCTCACATCAATAGATAAACCCTCAACAATCAGCTAAAACTGTTTACCTGTTAATGACTTAACAATAATTAGAAATGTGAGTAGTAAAAATTATGAAAAAGTTACTGAAAAGACTATAGTTGTTATTTCGATCAGAATTGAGAGCATTCACCATAAAAGAAAAAAAACCCCAAATCCTGCTCTCTATCGACACTGCTGTTAAAATATAAAAAGGATGCTTGTCAGAAGCTAACGGCCAGGTTATTGTTTTATGTGGCTGCTCTGTATGGTTATGTAACAGCCTCCCATGGGGATTAGCTAATGCATATTCATACCCAACTGCCATGCCCTTAGTGCATATTCATACCCAAAGTGCCTATTCACACCCAACTGCCATGCCGTTGGTACATTAGCCTTCATTGTCCAGATCTAAGATATTTACCCTCCTTTGCGTCCCTTGTCCACGAGGTACTTAAAGCCTTGTTTAGTACCAATGCTGCCATTCAGCCCTAAGTTGCCAGATATTACAGTAGTTTATATGTTTGCTCTATGTTACTGTTTTGCAAGGTTAATTAACGGCCCTCTCAAGGGGATTAACATAATGCATATTCATATCCAACTGCAATGCTAGTAACACATTTGCCTGCTTCATGTGAATCAATGAACATTTTTTAATTCATATTTTAATTTTCTGTCATCAGGTTCCTTGTCCAGGTGGTACTTATATAGATACCACAGGAGGACGCTATGTGGAGGACTGTATGCCATGTCCGGCTGGGTACTACTGTCCCCTCGGTACTGGTACACCCATAGATTGCCCCCGGGGCTACTACTGCCCAGCAAATATCTCAGCGTCCTATCCGTGTCCCATTGGCAGATATGGAAACTCAACATGTAAGTATCCAAAACAAGATTCAAATCAGTGACATCAGACTAAGATACAGTGTCGAAAGAAGCCGGTGGGAGGCTGCAGCCTTCTGCAGCCTGGCTAGGTAGGACACTGCAGCTTGGCAGTTGAATTGTTTATGTATTGATATTTTACACAGTATACCTATTCTTGTGTCAGAGAGTTTAACTTTTCTAATTATTACTGGAATTTGATAATTTTTTATTTCATTGCTTGCAATTTATAGGTTGTACGACGCGTTGAGATGTTTTTACATGTATTGCGCCTTTTAAGAATATATTTACATTACAAGATTCGCACTGTTTATATTCATTCATCTTAGTGTTTACTGGTGGGAGGAAGTTTGATCATGTTACACCTATTTTAAGAAGATTACATTGGCTACCAGTAAAAGAAAGAATTGAATTTAAAATCTTATTAATCACCTATAAGGCTTTACATGGTATGGCTCCGCATTATATCAGGGCCCTCCTCAATTACAAGACCTCAGTTTATTGCACCAGGTCATCCTTTGACAAACATAAACTACATGTACCTTTCACCAGCCGTGTGACATTCGCGGATAGAGCCTTCTCTGTCGCCGCTCCTAAACTTTGGAATGACATTCCGTTCAACATCCGTGCGGCAGAGACTGTACAACACTTCAAATCTCTCTTGAAAACACACCTTTTTGCCAATGCTAGTTTATTTAATTAATCACCTTTTGTTGTTGGCATGTTTTGTATACTTGTTCCTTTTTTGTTTCATTTTTTTTCATTTAGTGTTTAGTTGTTTTTTACATGTACAGCGCCATAGAACAGATTTCTTATCTGAATGGGGCGCTCTATAAATGCGTTTATTATTATTATTATTATTATTAGATGAGCAGGATTTTATTGTTGTGGCAGCTTTTCTTTGTTGACACAGAGGTGCCCCTATTCTCTACCAGTCGAACCATCCAGCCCTTAGTCGGTTGCAGTTCCTCATGTAACCATTTCTGTGCTAGGAATTAGATTCAGAAAATAGACTTGATTTAATTACAGAAAAAAATCAGTTCATGATGAAATGTTACATAATTATAATATGGGATGTTTTGGAAAATATTTAAAAAAAAAGAGAAGAAAAATGTTCACCTTTTCTGACAAATATTTTTGTTGTTGTTGACAGTACTTCCAAGTCTTGAGAGTTGTCCCCTATGCGACCCTGGTTGGTACTGTGATGCTCCCGGTCTGACCCTACCGAGGAGCCCCTGTGACCCGGGCTACGTGTGCTACGAGGGAGCGTATACCTCCGACCCTACCGATGGAGTGACCGGAGAGATATGTCCAGCTGGTGGTTACTGTCCTCTCGGTATGTTTACTAATGTTCATCTTATCCACATCATCCACATTCCTCACTAGGTAATACCCATAGGAAATGTGCTTCTTTGTGAAGGATACATGCGTAAGAAGGTATTATTGTTTAAGAAAATTCTAAGAAAGAAACAAATGTCTTTTTCTTTTCCTTATTTAAGTGGTCTTACACAGATTAATGATGTAGTGAAAGAACTTGGAATCTGGAATTGTGAAGTTAAAAGAAATTCCCAAAATTAAAAATTTGGTTATCGTTTGCTACTGTCGATGTTGTTCATACATCTGGCCGTTATTAAGCTGAACCAAATTCTGAGTGTCACTTTCGGGTGTTTTGATATAAATTTGTAACAAATCGTAAAGGCTGCCACTGTCAGTGATACCTTTTGGCATTTCCTCGGGATAGGGGAAAGCAGAGGGAACGAAGGGGGAACTGTTTGGGTGGACTGATATCATCTCTTTTCAGTGAACACCATTGTGTGATAATCTCATTTATACAACACCTAATTATATTCCGGCCATTTGATTGGTCAATTGCTCGTCAATTGCATGCAAAATCCGCTCTATTGCACACTATGATGATAGAACCATGCGTTATACTTTTTTGATAGCACTTTTTTCAATGGTATAAGAGAGCAGAGAAACCTGTCTGTTCAAAACAATCTGTTGCATGAGTGCATTTTACATCCAATTATATCCAAATTTGAAGGTGTTGTATAAAACAAATAATGAATGGTTTCCATTCGTGCAATAGTGCAAATATTTCATTCGTTGAAAGATGTAATTTGTTCCATTCAACTCAGCTGCGCCTCGTTGAATGGAACATTCCATCTTTCAACTCAAAAAATATTTGCACTATTGCACTCATAACCATTCATTATTTGTATAATATTTGATGTTACTATCTCATGCATTTGATGTTACTATCTCATGTATTTGATGTTACTATCTCATATATTTGATGTTAATATCTCATGTATTTGATGTTACTATCTCATGTATTTGATGTTACTATCTCATATATTTGATGTTACTATTTCATATATTTGATGTTACTATCTCATATATTTGATGTTACTTCACAGGTTCCTATGAGAGTTTACCTTGTCCGCCTGGCACCTACAGTAACACTTCGGGAGCCATTAACCACTACGACTGTTTTGACTGTGATCCTGGTTATTACTGCAGTAACGCTAGAACTCCTCGTAAGTAATGTTTGATTGATTTTAAATGATTAATGTTGTTTGTTCTTGTTGCTGATTGAACTATTTGAAATAAGCAGTTTAGACTGGAAATCTTTAAGGAATCAAAGAGTAATATGGTACCTGACTGCTTAAGGAATCAAGTTATATCTTTTGCAACTGCTTCAGGAATCAAACAATATAGTGCTTGAATCAAATATAGTGCTTAAGGAATCAAATTATAAGTTAGCTGTATACTTAAGGAATCAAAGAAATAAGGTATCAAATTGCTTAATGAATCAAGTTATAACTTACCCAACTGCTTCAAGAATCAAACAATATATATTACCTGAAAGCTTAGGGAATCAAACTATATGGTACCTTACTGCTTAAGGAATCAAAAAATAATGTAACTGACTGCATAAGGAATCAATTAATAAGGTATCAAATTGCTTAATGAATCAAGTTATAGCTTTACCCAACTGCTTAAGTAATGAAACAATAAGGTAACTGATTGATTAAGGAATCACAATAATAGGGTACCCAACTGCACAAGGAATCAAATTATAATGTACTCAACTACTCAAGAAATCAAATACTATAGTAGCTGACTGCTAAGGGAATCAAATAATAATGAACCTGATTGCTAAAAGGCTATGTAGAAAATGATTCAGTATTTGCTATTAGGAAAGTAACAGAGAGAATAAGCTCTTAAAACTCTCGTATTTGGTGAGTAATTTGCCAGACTTCCAATCAAAAGTTTTACTATCAACTTTGGCAAGGGTATATAAAATGACTTTCGATTAACAAAACCTCAAATCTGCTAGAATGTTTTTGCTCCTGATGTTAGACAGTATTACATGAAGGAAAATAGGCAAAGTAGTCCAGAGGAGGTCAATGGTTCGAATCCCAATCTAACCATGAATTTCTTCTACTCTTATTCCATTGTTATTAATTTCTCAGTCAGTTTTTTCTGTTGTTCATTAACTTATAAAAGTATCAAATAAACTCACATTTCAGCAATATTCTATTTTTCTCATCATTCCCCAGAACCCACTGGACCCTGTAGTCCAGGGTACTACTGCACCGGAGGGTCCCGAACTCCGAACCAGACCGTGACCGAACCGGGTTATTTCTCCGAGTCTGGATCCACCCGCCAGTCTCCCTGTGATCTCGGAACGTACATGCCGTATGATAGAGCGGGCGAATGCTTTACGTGCGAGGAGGGATTCTATTGTCCCGAGAAAGCTGCTATAGAAATGACCACATGTCCTGCAGGTATGTGTCAACGACGATTTTTTTGTGGATTTTAAATATAAATATTGTAATTTTAGGAGAAGTAGGCTGTTTTCTCTGTTTTATATCAATTTTATTTCTATTGAAGAGGGAGGTATTATTTTTACAGGAGAAAGCCATCAAAGACATGCATTATCGTCCTGTCAGCCGTTGTCATGAACTACAGGGAATAATCTATCGGGCATCGTATTGCAAAATGCCATGCAAAATGCCATGCAGAGTGCCATGCAAAATGCCATGCAAAATGCCATGCAGAGTGCCATGCAAATGGGCAAATTGCTACAGGAGTGCAAAGATGTAAAGCAGTTTTTGTACACAGGAACCATAGTAATTTATGTTGGACAAAGTTGAGGGCTTTCAAAACTGCTACGCAAAATTTGAAGACTCAATAATTCTCTGAACTTATCTTTGTAGTGCATGATTTGGTAAAAAGTGGGCATGAAAGGTGAGTTGTAAGTTTAAAGAGAGAGAGTGAGAATAAAAATGGTTACCATACTGCCACCTATCTACCTCAAAAAACCTGTGTAGGTAAAAAAAAAATAAAAGTCAGAGGCCCTGACATTTCGATGCTAGCAGGATCTTCTTCAAAGACAAACTGTTTGTGAGAAAAAGAGATTTTTAGCATAATAACAATAACCTTTATCTGTAAAGAGGGATTATGTTGTACTCAGAAGCCAGGACAGTGATCTTGTCCTGCAGAGTGAGGTTAATAACAGAGAATAAAAAAAAAAAAAAAAAGGCTTTGGAAACTAATTACAAAAAGAGGCTATGGTGATATTCTACTTGTAGTTGTCAAGATAGTTTCCCAATTTTTCTCTAAGCTTTTGGAAAGTAGAGGAAAGTATGTGAAACTAGTTTATGCATCCCTCTTCCTCTGGTGTACAAGATCAGAGAGACAAAAAAAAGAAGCTTTCACTATCAATCCAGGTCTTTTACACCTTCTTCCCTTCATTGGTAGGTTCCTATTGTGGAGAGGGTGCATATTAGTTTATCCATCTTTTCCCCTCATCCTCTGGTGTGCTAGATACTATCCATCCAGGTCTTTCACGCCTTCTTCCCTTCATTGGTAGGTTCCTATTGTGGAGAGGGTGCATACACTCATGAGCTATGCCCACCGGGTACTTACTCCAACCTCACCCATCAGACTCACATTGGTAACTGTACAGACTGCCCCCCTGGTTACTACTGCAGTGACAGGGGTGCTATCGCCCCCACCGGTCTCTGCTCTGCTGGACACATCTGTTACCTCAATGGTTTATTCGCCACCCCTGTGTACAACGATGATCCGTCTGATGGTATGTATATACAGGGAAACTGCAGATATGTTCTTTTGGGACTTTACCTATTTGAAAACTTTGGAAGAAATTCTGTCGTTCACTGTGTACCCTTATACTTCCTATGTCTCTCCAGGCCATCAACAACAACTAAAAATTGTCAAATTAATGATTCAAAATTGAATCGTCTGTTTGTCCATCAATTATAAGGTTGTTAAAATGCATGTACTTTTATGTTATATTATGCTTTGATCAATGTTGAAGATTTGTTTGTGAAGAAGTTATATCACATTAAGTGACTATTGCATTATGATTCCTGGATTAAACAATTATCACATGGGTAATCAGTGTTAATAATATTGTGCTATGCTTTCAAGACCATACCAAGACTCAAGACCAAGACCAGGCGGAGTGTATAGCCTAGTGGTTAACGCCGGCGTCTCCCAGTCATGAGATCCCCGGTTCGATTCCCCGCCGACAGCAATGTGTGTCGTCTGGCAAGGGTGTTGTTCAATAACAACTTCCCGACATGGACGTTAAATGGATGTGTGCCGAGAGATTGGCTTCGGTCAGCTTGCGAGTCTATAAGCCTTCATGGCTTCTTTCGCGAGTTCCTGCTTGCGGGAAGATCACATATACATACATACATACATACATAAGGTGTGGGTAACAAGTCTAGAGTTAATAGTTCTGTGTACTGTGCTCTGTGCTATAGTTTCTAAATCAAACCATTATCACATGGGTAATCAGTGTTTATAGTATTATGCTATGCTTCCAAGACCATACCAATATTATAAGGTGTGGATAACCAGTATTTAGTTTTCTGCTATAGTTCATAGAGCAAACCGTGATCACATTGGGTACCAGTATTAAAAGAGAAAGAATATCTTAGGGCTTCCTAGATTATACCATTACCATGTGGGGTGATCAGTGTTAATGGTATTTTGTTATGCTTTCTAGCACCATCGCTTTGGGTAACCAGTTTCATGCATATCATAAGTTTGCTTAGTATGCATAACCATTATCACAACTTAGTAGGTAAATTGTGTGATCTGTGTTGTTTTGTCTTCTTCTTAGATCAAACCATTATCACATGGGGTGACCAGTGTCATGAGGGTAAATACTGTCCAGAAGGTACCACATATATGGTTTATTGCCCTAAGGGAACTTATCTAGACTTCTTAGGGGCAGAGTCTGAGTTGGACTGCAAAGATTGTAACCCTGGAAAATTCTGCAATGAGACTGGAGCTCCTCTTGAGATAGGTGAGTATGGTCACATGACTGATCAGGTGACCAAAGATTTGTTAATGAAATACATTTCTTTGTAAACTATTACAGCCTGTTTAGTACATCATGGTGTGGTCAACTAGTTGCAGATAGTCACAAATACTTGAGAAAAAAAGTTTGAAAACAAAATCATTGGAAATAAAACAAGGAGAAGATGAAACAGAGTAGATGTCTTTCATTTGTAGCTTTCTATATTGTCAGTGTAGGAAGCAATGACTGAAGATACTTAAAGGGTGTGAAGACTCGTGCTCAAAGAAAAGTCTCATGGCGGTAATCTGACCTAGTTTTGACTGAGGTGTAACAGAAGTGTTAGACACCACCATCGATCCCAGAAAATACACACACAGCTTGCTACCGTCGGTAATTAGACACTAGTGTACAGTCAGTAC
>KN887405.1:36462-74035 GCA_000934455.1 Apostichopus parvimensis | reverse complement strand
ACCACCATCGATCCCAGAAAATACACACACAGCTTGCTACCGTCGGTAATTAGACACTAGTGTACAGTCAGTACATACAGCTATGGTCAATACCCACAACACAGTGTACATAGCAGTGATGGACATCTCAGGTCTAGATAAAGATAACAAGGTATCACGTTTCATTACTGTCTGCATTTTGGAGCGACAAGAAGAAAACTTCACTGCAAGCAATGGAAAGTTAACTTTTTCAGGTCGCGGCACCCAGTTTGGGGCGAGTCTTCAATGCCTTTAACCTGAGAAACAAGTTGGTCAAGAAAGTTATCAAGTTGAATCAAACAAGAGATGACCCCAATGTTTAGATGGGACCCTCTGTTATGGTCATGAATCTACATTTTCCATATGTTAGCTAGTTTTTCCTTTTCAGAATATCTTTACCCCATTAAATTTTTGCTCTTTAAAGATAAAGCTAACCTTGAGTAAAACGTATTTAAACTTATTTATCCAATACCTACTTACAGGCATTCCAGTGAGAGAGTAACAACCTTAATAATTTTTCTTTTAATATTTTCTATGTAGGTGACTGCTGGCCTGGATTCTATTGTACTGGTAGAGCCGAGAGGCCCGATCCATTCGACAACACCACTGGCAATGTCTGTCCCAAGCACTACTACTGTCCGTCAGGATCTTATGAACCAGTTCTCTGTACTTATGGAACCTACTCTAACATCTCAGGTCTCTCAGAATGCTGGGAGTGTCCGCCGGGACTAATCTGCGAACCCGAGACCGATCCATACGATTGCCCCGAAGGTGAGATCGATCGATCGATTGATTGGCTGATTGATTAAGTGATTAACAGATCAAAAATTCTATTCTTGTCTAGTAATCTTTCACCTGTTCCCATGGGAACTTAAAGCTATCAATTTCATCATTACTCTTTATGTGTTTAATTATTAAACCATAATGCTTTAACATGTTCCATATTTTCTATATATTCTTATAGAAATTACATAATGTGTAAAAGTGAGGTGGCCTTACTTAAAGCTGTACTTTGGTATGAGGTTGTGATATGGCATGGTTCTGAACAAGCCATTTAAATATTTTCCTTCATAATTAGATATCTCTAGTCTGACTGACATCTCTTATGACTTAACAAACATTTGGTTGCTCCTAAAGATGCGAGTTATTGACCGTTTAGTCTAGTACAGAAAATATTGTTTCCCACAAATTTGTTGTAATGTTTCAGGTCATCGTTTGCAATCTTTGGGTGATATTTTCCTAATTTCTTTGCTCTTGTGACAAATTTTGTGACCTTAAGTAAGCATAATATGCGTTCTGTCCTGGTCTTTCCTTTGGTGGTGATAGAGATAACAATAATATATTGGAACATTGAATTTAAACAAAAGATACAGCTGGAAAATAAGAAAAATAAAAAAAAATGTATGTTATGACTTATTTTAAGCTTTAATGTTATTCATCTTGTTGTATTTTCATCTTTTCAGGTTATTACTGCCTGGGAGGAGCCGATGCTTCATCGGACCCCCTGGCTTGCCCAAGGGGTACATTTGGTAATCGGACAGGAATGTCAGCACTCTCTCATTGTAGTGACTGCATACCAGGTGAGTCATCACATTTAATTACTCATGTATATTCATGAGCTCACTCTTCAAACTTCTAACTTGAATGCTTCACGTCGGGTGGCTGTCCAAATGAAAGTTTTGGCTCATCGTGGATTTTTAAATTTTGAAGACCATTTCAGATTGGAAAACTGAATTTCTCTCGGATGAAGAAACCAATCTTACTTTGGCTAGGCAGGGATCAGACCCACAACCTTCTAGATGCTAGGTTTTCATTGCTTTTGGTGCCACTGCCTTTATCTTCTCGACCAAAATGTGTTGACGTAACACCGTATATCCTACAGAAACAGTGATATTTCTGATCGATATTTGCATGTGAAGATGAAGAAAAATTAATAAGAAATTTTGATTTCTCAATTTGTGTAAAAGTTTTCAGTGTGTCATCTGTTTCTGATTTACTTGTACTCTTAAAATAAAAATAAAAATACGATTTGATAGTTTTGGAAATATTTTGTGTAAAATTTAGTTAATTCAGTTTCGTCTGTTCGACAGATAATTTTTCCAAATTCTACCGACTATTTCTAACAATATAAGATTGCATTTGAGCAGAATGATGATATCCTCCTTGATTTCATCATGCAATGAATATTCATGAGCAAGTAACAGATGACTCCATTGGGTTATCAACAGTTCATCAGCAGGACAGTCTTACATGAAATTAGCATCATATTCTTTAAGTTTCTTAGTTACTGTAATAACATTATAAATTTTCTTGTTTTAACCAGGACACTATTGTGAGACAGAAGGGCTTGCGGAACCGACCGGACTAACCAGTGCTGGTTACTGGTCCATAACCAGGGCCATTCAGTCTGGACCCTTCGATGACACATACAGTGCTGACTTCAGCATATGTCCCGAGGGCTTCTATTGTGAGGAAGGTAGCGGCAACCCGGACCCATGTCCTCCAGGCTCTTTCAGGTAACAATATGTCAGAATTCTTATTTATGTTTCATAAGAACTAATTGCAAGTTCAAATCGTGAAAGCTTTTGCCAGTCCCTGGCTTGCTTGACTGAGATGGGCTTAAATAGTTTTTTTGGGGGGCACATTTTGCAAAACTATTGGATTCTGTAATCTAATCATAATGTTGATCATATGTTCCACTTTTCACGCTATTATTTGACATAAATGGAGTTTAAAGTATCAATTTTTGGTTATTTTGACTTGATTTGCTTTGCTATTTGCATGTGATTATTCTGAGAATGGCAAGTTCCTTGCGTCAAAATGTTAAATATGAAAGCAAAACTTCATTACTTAATCTCTTTGTTAACCTTCAGTTTTCTTCATGTTTTAGTAGAGTGTCTTAGTTTGTTTACTTGTTATCTACTTTGAGTAATACTTGTGTAGGTTATGTTTGAACAAATGCAGTATATTCTTTTGAGTATTTCCTTTAATAAGTTACATACAAAATTGTTCTCTGTGATCTGCTCATCTATTCAGCTCTTCCACACATCTTGGAGCTATAGGGGAATGTACGCCTTGCACGGCTGGTAAATATTGTCCAGATTACAACATGACGGTGGAAGCAGGGGACTGCGATGCTGGTTATTACTGTAACGAAGGATCAGCGTCCATTAGACCCACCGATGGTATTGAAGGCGAAGAATGTCCCACTGGTAACATCACTATGAACAATCTTGAAAGGAGAAAAAAGATTAAAATTGTATAAATTATAACTTTGAACAGATGGAAACTGTTTTGCTTCTGAGAGACTGATCAAATGGTCTGTATGTTAGACTAAGTAGCCAGCCACTTTCATTGAAGATCCTCTGATGATTAAAGGGTTATATCTCAATATAGAAAGAATAAATGGCAGGCCTTGATTTATAAGGAGCGCCAGCGCAATTGCGCTCCTCCGCGCTCCTTAAATTCGATCCGCGAGAGCATTTCACAGCGCTCCTAAAATGTTACTTACGCCCAATACTCTCCTCAATTCCCTAAGGAGAGCAATGAAACAGCGCACCTCACACACCACAAGCTCTGCGTACGGTCACTCGCTTCAACATTCAGAGTATCTTCGGTTATTCCGATCTGAACCACCTGGAGCTATACAGTTAATTGTCCCATTCGTACGTTTATATGAGTCACGTAGCATCAGTCAGACTCCGGTATAGTAACGAGGAGATGGTGAAACTTACAGCCTAACACAGTGAACACACTGTAGTATAGGTAAATTTGGAGCCTATACCGATATTTTCTATGTACAAGTATCATCTGAATTTTCAAATGATAACGTTTCACTCTGAATACTGTGAGTGTAAAGTAAATTCACATGGTTTGTCAATATTGAACTTTAAATGCTGGATCAACCAACTACACTAAGTGGAAAACAGTTTGTACCCTTTGTTACTTTGTATTGCTTGTTTTGAGAGAAAATAAGGACAACAACTCAACTGCAGGAGCTCAAAATAATATACTCTATTTCTCTTCATGCCTCACATGATAAAGAGTACTTACTGGGCCTGCATTGGCCCTGCATATTTTGAGGAGAGCAAAACGCTCTCCTGAAACCCCCCAGGAGACCAAAAAGACGATGGTGATTTTGTCCAGGAGAGCGATTTGAATGCATTGGTGGTCCCAGGAGAGCAATTTACTACTCTCCTGGATTTTTTATAAATCAAGGCCTGAAATGGTGAGAATGTATCCATTGAAAAGAACTGTCTGTATGTTAGACTGTGTATCCAGCCACTTTCATTGATGATCCTCTGATGATTAAAGGGTTATATCTCAAAATAGAAAGAGTAAATGGTGAGAATATATCCAACGATAAGAACGGTCCATATATTAATGCAATGGTATCAGATGAAACAAGGCACAGAACAACAGCAGTTGTGTAAACTGTGAAGATATGATCTTGAATTTTTTTTTGACCTCCAAGATACTTACTTGTACATAACACTTAATTACACAGTCAGATGTGCTTCTCTCAGATTTTCATTGGATGTTATCTTCATTAATGAAACAATATAGTATAAAGTGGATAGATCATATGTTTAACTTGTTACAAAGTAAGGTCTTGTAAGTTGTTACAATGGTTTAGAATTACGGCCTTGTCTGAGAAGACAACATAAGAGTGGTATGTGATGGTCTATAACATATCACAGAGCAAAGATGAAAGAATGATGAGAATGAATATCCTTTTAATTTAGAGCATAGATGATAGGCTGATGAGAATGAATATCCTTTCAAGTTAGAGCATAGATGGAAGAATGAGAATGAATATCCTTTTAAGTGAGAGCATAGATAAAAGGATGAGAATGAATATCCTTTTTAATTAGAGCATAGATGAAAGGATAATGAGAATGAATATCCTTTTAAGATAGAGCATAGATAAAAGGATGATAAGAATGAACATCCTTTTAAGTTAGAGCATAGATGAAAGGTTGATGAGAATGAATATCCTTTTCAATTAGAGCTTAGATGAAAGAAGGATGAGGATGAATATTTTACAGTCACAGTTATATGTTAAATCTATGTCTTTTGTATCTACAGTAATGACACTTCCACCATCCAGAATAAACTGAATTGGCAAGAAGGTGGAAATGTTAATTCAATGTTAAATTTTTATCATTCCTTACAATTCTGTCATTGCATACAGGTTTTTACTGTCCAGTGGGCTCCCCTAACCCAGTAGCATGCATTGCTGGTCGCTACAATAACGAAACCGGTCGCTCTTCCTGTCGTAACTGCCCCACGGGATACTATTGCCCTCAGAACAGTACCGTCCCTGAAGAGTGCCCTGCGGGGTACTACTGTCTGGTGAGGACCACCTATGCCTACGAGTACCCCTGCCCAGAGGGTACATTTAATAACCTCACCGGGAGGTCTGAAGAAAGTGACTGCGTCCTTTGTCTACCAGGGTAAGTATCATTTACTTTTGTACCTCTTGCGAATCGTATTTTACACAGTAACCAGTTTATCAATAAACGATGTGTTTTCGATAACAATCTTAACCTTACAATTTTGTATCCTTGCAGTTAATATCTTGAGCAGAGAATGACATCATTGTAGGTGCTGTCACTCTATCCAAATCATCTAGTAAATGCCTACATTTTCAGAAAGTTTCCTCATCCAAGTCATGGTAGTTTTGATTATCTTGTACTTCTTGTCTTCAGCATGTATTGTGAGGTCCCTGGTCTGGATTGGCCCACAGGGCCCTGTGATGAAGGCTGGTACTGTATCAATGGGTCTCAGTTCGCCCAGCCGTCGTTGGCCTCCCAGGGAGGTCGTTGTCCGATGGGCAGTTACTGTCCAACAGGTAGTGTGTCTCCTTTCAGCTGTCTGGCTGGCATGTACTGTGACCAGGATGAACTCGCTTATCCGACCGGAAACTGTTCTGCAGGTTACTACTGCACTGGGGGAGCTTCGGTACCGAATCCAGAGGCAGATTTGACAGGTACAAATATAATAATAATCATAATAACATTTTTAAAGTTAGTGTTATGAAACTTTAGTATTCGTTTCTATTGAAGAATCAACTTCTTTGTCAAAGAGGAGGGATGTGACATTATAATTGCTATACGTTTTAGAGCTACTTTATATGTCGCTCACCAACATCATTACTGTTTGGTACATAGCCTTGCATGTTCAAAGATAGGGCTCTTGCCATCTGGCCTTCCGAGTGTTAACCTCATAATACATTTTACGTAGTGCTGAATAATAATAATGGACATTTATAATGTGCCGGTATCCGTCAAAAAAGACGCTCATGGCGCAGTGACACAAACAGTGATACAGCACAACAAAAAACAGTAAACATAGTACAAAACAAAAATGCAAGCAAAAATGGGGCAACAGTGAACAATTAATTAAACAGTTTTCATCAGATGAGTCTTGAGAGAGCGTTTAAAAGAAGCAAGAGATGGAATGTGTTTTACATGTTCTGGAAGGCTGATTCCACAGAGAAGGGGCAGCAGCAGCCAAAGATCTTTTGCCCCATGAACGATTTGAGCGATTTTCACGCAGAATAATAAGATGATGTAGTGTAGGGTCACATTGGTGTAGGTGTAAGACAGGTAAAGATTTAGTGTAGGGTGTAACATGATTAAGAGATAACCCATACAGACATGAGACTGTCAAATTTAACTCTCTAATCTTGCGATTGGTGGTAGGGCATTCCAAAAATACCATGAAAAGTTTGTGACATATGTCTGCATGTAAAATGTTCTGATCCAACGATCCAGGTTAATCACCCTTTAATGAATGTCTTGGAGACTTAATTGCAGCCAACTGTTATTTTCATATGACTTATGTTATGTGAAAGCAAAATATCAATGAATATTCATGTGATCTGCTTAACTTGACATATTACATATAAATGCAAGTTGTTCATGAAGACAATTAAACCCAGATCTTAATTACCTTTCTTGGGTTCTAGATTTGTTGGTTTTATTAATATCAAACATAAGTAACTTATGAATGTATTTGCTCAAAACATAAAATGATAAAGAATTAACATGGGGTGGTATGGGGATTGGGGGGGGGGAGTTGTGTAAGCTCAAATGATCAATTCACATCAGAATGTGGTACGTTTTTAGTCAGTGGTGGCTACAGCATTATGAAGCACCGATCAATAACTATAAACAGCTGTAAGATGCCTCCTCTATTTATGCTGTTCACAGGTGATATTTGTCCATCTGGCCATTACTGTCCAGCAGGAAGTTTTGAAGGTACAGACTGCCCTCCAGGGACTTATCTCAATACTACTGGAAATAAAGGTAAGTCAAGACCTTGGTAGGGTTAAACAAAAAACGAAGACCACTTTACATTCTAGATGTGAAAGAACATATGAATGATATGTACTTGATAAAGGCTGTGGATAGTGCAGCAAATTCAAAGGAAAGTCAAATTTATATAAAGTGTAATGAAGTGTGGTAATGTGTGATAAAGTGTGGGAACATGGGATAAAGTGTGGTAATGTGTGATAAAGTGTGATAAAGTATGGTAATGTGTGATAAAATTTGATAATGTGTGATGAAGTGTGGTAAAATGTGATGACATTTCTGGTGAAGTGTTTGATGAATGTTACCATGGAAACACAAACTGCTATTCCTTTTTTTGCCCTTTTACCCTTTAACAGACCTTGACGATTGCATAAACTGCACCCAAGGTTATTACTGTGAAGGGTACGCTAACATCTATCCTGATGACAATTGTGCTGTAGGGTACTACTGTCCTCCTGGGCAGTCCCAGACATCTCCATTCATCTACAAATGTCCTCAAGGTATGCTTAAAAGTTTCTTCACTTTCCTCTTTTGTTTAACAAAAGATGTTCTTATCTGTTTGTTATTGAATTGATGCTACTATCATGTCAGGTTAATTGGTGACAATTGATTTAAAATGAACAATTTCATTTTTTTTGGAAATTTCAATAAACTTAACATGTTATGTTAAGTTGAAAATTGATACATGCATTGGCTAGTAGGTAGAAATGTATACCGTAGAGAACTAAGGGAGGAAAGAGTATTAAATCAGGCAACTTTATGTCTACCTGAATGTTCAGTATTGAAGTTGATATGGCAATTGACAGGACGACCTACACAAATACCATGAAAGGTCATGACCCTTTGTACCTGACGGTAGACATTTTGCAATAAAGTTACATTTCCTTTTTAAATCAGCATACATAATGATTGTATGTTACCATAAATGGCATACTTTATCTGCTATATGCACTGAGCAATTCCACTGTTGATTGCGATGGCGTCGTTAGGGAACAAATGACACATGGCAACATGATAATACTGATATGAGCAGACAGCATGGTATTTACACTTGTCTCTTTGCGAAAAGAGAATTTCGCTGTCAAAATGACCATTCAAAGGTTGCATTGTTGACCCCTGTCAATTTCATTTGGTGAATGGAATCTTTAGGGTTTTCATCATGCTTGAACAACTTGCAAAGCACAACAAGTTACTATGCAAAAGTTAAAACAGTTATTAATATATAAGCTGTTAACAACACCAGATAGAATTTTCATACAAAAGGAGAAAATATATCAATATCTAGAAGTCTCTTTGATGCTCGTAGAGCCTTTGAAGAAAGCTGCGTCATTCAAGACCAACTATTTGTGTTAAACTGTTGTATTTTCCAGGCCATTATTGTGAAATGGGCAGTTTTGAGCCAACCAGATGCGACTCTGGGTATTATCAAGACGAGGAAGGCCAGGGTAGCTGTAAAGACTGCCCTCAGGGATACTTCTGCGATAATACAAACGCACCCGTGGTGCTCTACAACAATGCTATTTGTCCTGAAGGTAACTTTTATCTTAATTCTCACCCACCCCCACACTCCACTTTGTAATATAGACAAGGAAATTGGTGTTTCTTCTGAATTTTTCAGTAAAATGAAATTCCACACTAAAGAATATATTTAGTGGAATAATTATGGCAGGTTTCACATTTATCATGGCGATGGGTGTGAGGTGCCTACCTATTTTGTACTAGGCCCGTCCCCCTGATGTATCTCGGAAGGGAATTTCAAATCTGGGATACAGCTGCTTGGAAAGGCATATTATCCAGTAAATTTTGTAATATTTTAGATGTGATAATTTTTTCAGAAGATTGTGGTCAAAATTGATCACAAAAAAATCATTTTATAATAACTCAGCAGTTGGGTATTTCATTGAAATAAACTGGGAAGTATTTTTGAGAATTGTTTATCTAACTCTGATGTGTTTTGATGTGTTACATATTGTTTTTTGTTAGGTCATTACTGCCCCCCTAGTACAAGGTATGAC
Source organism: Apostichopus parvimensis (assembly GCA_000934455.1). NCBI lineage: Eukaryota > Metazoa > Echinodermata > Holothuroidea > Aspidochirotida > Stichopodidae > Apostichopus > Apostichopus parvimensis. Next base: position 64,683 of record KN887405.1, on the reverse strand, counting down.
ACAGAGTTCCCCTGTCCCAGGGGTACGTACAGTAACAGGACTGGGCTGAATGAGACATCTCAGTGTGACCCCTGCTGTGGGGGTTACTTCTGTCCCAATGAGGGCATGACAGAGTGTTTGGATCTTTGTTATGCTGGGTGAGTGATTGCTATGAATTTTATTTCTTTCTTGAATGGGGGTATGCCAAGGTTATAAAGTGGGCATGCAGCGAGGTTAGAATGGGGGTACCATGGTTATGCAATGGCATTACAATGAAGGTAGAATGGGTATACAATGGGGGAACCATTCATGTACAATTTCCCAATACAATGGGTGTACCATGGTTATACAATGGCATTACAATGAGGGTAGAATGGGTATACAATGGTGAACCATTTTATACAATGTTAATACAATGGAGGTACCATGGTTATGCAATGGCATTACATTGAGGGTAGAATGGGTATACAATGGTGAACCATTTTATACAATGTTAATACAATGGAGGTACCATGGTTATGCAATGGCGTTACAATGAGGGTAGAATGGGTATACAATGGGGGAACCTTACGTATACAATGTTAATACAATAAGGGTACAATTGGGGTACCATGGGTATACGATAGGTACTTTTGTGTCCAGTGACGGGATGACATATTTTCATCGATATTTGCTATAGTGGTTTGGTACCGTCATATTGTGATTAAGTTAGCCATAATTGGTATTGAACATTGTACAGTTGGTGTACCACCAGGGATGCAACAGGAATACAATATGGTACATAGCACATATGTAATGGGTGTGTGCTTGGTATATAACTGTTATACAGTGGGTGTTACTTATTCTGGCAGTCAACATTGCAGTTTGCTGGGTGAGTTTCTTCAAATTGCAACTATGTGATTATTTTTTTACAGTTTGTAAACAATGTATGTAACATGTAGACAATGGGTATATAAAGTGTAGTGGGTGTATCGTGTATGATAAAGTGGGTACATATTGAATACTTGATCCAAAGAGGATGTGGCAGTCTACAGATCTTGCCTTTGTGGGTGATTGTTTTGAAATACCTTATAATTAGTCCAGAATGGGTATCTTCAAACTTACATCAGATTTGATGATGTCATCACTTTCATTGGTGTATGCACAAATTGATGAGGAGGCTGTGAAGAAAGTTATGTACATATGTCTGTTGTATATTACCCTCAAGATCTTTAATGACATCATTATTGAATATGATAAATGAACTCAGCTAATATGATTCACGTTTCTCTTTTTGTATATATTTTAATTAGAAGTTTTTAATATTAAATCGTTGAGCTACAAGCCAGTTAGTCTAGGTTCTATCATCGTCAAGACAACATGTTATAAATCCATTTGTCTGATCTTTTCAGTTACTACTGTAAACGCAATGCAGAAGATGGCACTCCAAGCCAGGATCCAGATGCTGACCTCTGTCCGATGGGTTACTACTGTCCCAATGGCACAGCTGACCCTCTGGGCTGCCCACCGGGGACCTACTCTGACCAGTTTGGTCTGGAGACTGTAGATGATTGTTCTGACTGCACTGCTGGTGAGATCGGTGGCTTTAAATAGTGCAGACTATAAATGTCTTGTTGTGTCTTGAATTATGTGGGAGTTGATATGACGAGGTAACCTTATGGAAGCATGTATGTACAGTTCTTGCAACCAGGCTTGACAACAGCAGGATGGAGGGGATGGGGGTGGTTGGAAGCTATTAGTTATTTAAAAAAAAAAAAAATTTGGAACTTTTTTATTTATATCGGACAAATCCACTCATTTTGAAAGCCAAAAAAAAAATTTACAATTATAATAAAAAACACGCATTTGTGGTTATTCTGTAATACTCATCTTTTTTTTTGTTTTTTTGGCTGTTTCATCCATCCATTTATTTATTTATTTTAAAAAGTTATTAGTTATTAACTGCTTTCTTTGGCAAAGTTTTCTTAATAAATTAAAAGGAGACAAAAAAACTGGTTTTAGTAAATTGTCGGAGAATTAAACTTTCACTTTCACTAGACCTTGATTGCATTGTACAGGATAGCCTGTAAGAGTGCTCAAGCATAAGGCCTCAATAGTCCGCATATCTCCATTAAGGTGAGATAGTGGGCCAATTGTTTTGGTAGGTTCGGGGGGCTGGATTGGAATGTTTCGCTGGCCACCTATTGAGAACCAAGCTATATGGAAAGTTTGCGTTTCAGAGTGCTTTTCATTAGTGATTAGCAAAACTTGCGGTCATTCTCAAATGAAGGAAATGATAAAGTAGCCTTGTCTTGCTTCCCTCTTCTGGTAAGTTTAGGTCACTAGGACCAAACTAAGGAGCGACGTCAAGTTTTAAACGATTTCTGTCTATGGTTTTTATTTCTGAACAGGATATTACTGTGATAACTATGCACAGACTCAACCAACAGCAGAGTGTCATGAGGGATACTATTGTCCAGCCGGATCCGACCGATCCGACCAATTAGATTGCCCCGCTGGTTACTACTGTCTCAATGGTACATTTGACCCTACACCATGTCCAAGAGGTAATATCTAATCATCTAATCACATGGCATATATAACAAACTTGGTAATCTGTTATTTCCACCAAACCTAATAACATGGTATATTTAGCATAAAAAAAATGTTATTTTCAACCAAACTGACGCCATGTCCCTGATTCTCTCTGTTTCCCTCGGCAGGTACCTACTCCAATGACACCAACAAAGCCGCTGCCTCTGAATGTTATCCTTGCAGTGGTGGATTTTACTGTGAGACCGAAGGACTGACCATGCCCACCGGTGAATGTGCAGAAGGTAAATGACATTGTAGTCTAGTCATTACGATCTTCCATGCCTATAGCAAATACCACCCTAGCCCCCTGTGTTTGGCCAAAAACAGGGGAGACTGAATATCTACCCAAGTTTGTAATGCTAGCCATACTGAATTCTCCTCTGCACAAATTCATGATTAAACACAAAGTGTATTATTTCAGTGGTCGAGCCAAATTTGTCTTCACACACAGGAAAGAGCACCTGTGTTTACAATCATATGGTGGCTGGTCAATTAATTCGAGGAGGAGTCCTAATAGCAGTACTTGGGGTAGTTTATGATATCAAGTAAAAAATTATTAATGCTGGAGTGAATTTGAGGAGGTCTGTTTCTTCTATAGGCAGGCTTGACTGTCATAATTGTTCCAAAAATATGAAAGTTAGATTGTGACATATATTTATAACAGTTGCTCGTTGGTGAAAACCAAATCATTTGTTTTGATTCACATTATAACAGAAATGCTGGTAGGGATGTAGGCTGGGTAGAATTTTTTTTTGATGAAGATGAATTATTTAAACATGTTACATTTTGCTTGTACATGAAAGTAATTTTCTACAAGGCTGTAATACTAACAGATAGAGATAAAAAGGAATTACCAGATTACATTCAACTCTTGTGAAATAATCAAAGGAACTTGTTTTTTAAATCTTCATTGATTTATCTAACTTGATATGTTTGTTTGTTTGTATTTGACCTGTGACCTTTATCTGTCATGTTACAAACTGAAATTGCATTAATAGATTGATAACTGTTTTAGTGATTTTGAAAAAAATTCTAATGGGAGATTATATTGACAGTTTAATACAATATTGAAGACAATACAGGAAACATTCGATCTGGTTTTGCATAACACATGCTGTACAAGAAGTGGTCAAATTGTTACACAAATTCAGAGATACATACCAGATCTTGTGTACAAAATATAGTATTCTATTATCTTAAGAAGCAAATCTATAATCTTCAATACTGTGATGGCTATTATTAAATTATTTCATGTCCATAGCACTAAAAGTGTTTGATTTTTGTCTTCTGCCAGGATATTACTGTCCCGATGGAACCATCTACAGAGAACCCAACGATACTTTCTGTCCTGTCGGCAATTACTGCCCGGGGGCCAACAGTTACCCCATCCCGTGCCAGAATAACACGTACGTAAACTACACCCACGCCGTGATGTGTCTGGATTGCCCAGCGGGATACTTTTGTAAATTTCAAGGACAACAGGAAATATGTCCGATGGGTTATGTGTGTCCAGCTGGAACAGGTAAGCATTCTCCTTTTAAATAAGGTTGAAAAAGACCGAATGTCGACATTTTTACCCCAGGCATTTCATCTAAGACGTATAAGTTGAAAGGGCAGTCTGCTTTGACCATATTTTATGTTAAATGAATGCTGCCATTCATTATCTTACAGCCAAATTTTAACCAGATTGTCACCAGAAAATAGTAACATATTTTATTTGTTATAAAAACAAATATTTGGACAACACTGTTACATATTCCAATATCATGATTTGACTGCCCGGCTCCACCGAGCTACATGCCTTTATTTTCATGTCAACATCCTTCAGAATCATTTATTTAAAGGGTAAACCCCTTATAAACAAAGGATTAACAGAGGGCAATTCTGCCCTCCTTTTCTTTTCAAACGATATGTTAACCCTACCATTAAACCTGGGATAAAAAACTAAGGCAAAATTTTCCCAAGCAATTAAGTAACTTTCCCGATAAATTGTAATAGTTGGGGAAAATCTTACTAGTAGAGATTGTAATGCTGTTTCAGAGTTAACATGTCCCTCTAACTAGAACAAAAAAATTTATCCTCAAGAAGATTACATACCACATAATGTGAATGCAGGCAAGTACAGTTATCTACAAGAAGATTACATACCACATAATAGGAACACAGGCAAGTACAGTTATCTTCAAGATTACATACCACAAAATGTGAACGCAGGCAAGTACAGTTATCTTCAAGAAGATTACATACCACATAATAGGAACACAGGCAAGTACAGTTATCTTCAGGAAGATTGCATAAACACATAATGTGAATGCAGGCAAGTACAGTTATCTTCAGGAAGATTAAATACCACATAGTGTGAATGCAGGCAAGTAAATTTATCTCCAAGAAGATTACATACCATATAATGTGAATGCAGGCAAGTACAGTTATCTACAAGAAGATTACATACCACATAATGTGAATGCAGGCAAGTACAATTATCTTCAAGAAGAATACACACCACATAATGTGAACACAGGCAAGTAAACTTATCTTCAAGAAGATTACATACCACATAATGTGAACACAGGCAGTACAGTTATCTTCAAGAAGATTACATACCACATAATCAAGTACAGTTATCTTCATGAAGATTACATACCATTTGATGTGAACGCAGGCTACTACAGTTATCTTCAAGAAGATTACATACCACAGAATGTGAACACAAACATGTACAGTTAGCTTCAAGAAGATTACATACCACATAATGTGAAAGCAGGCAAGTACAGTTATCTTCCTGATTGATTCTTTGGCACAGGATATGATCTCATTTCCTGCCCTCGTGGAACGTACAGCGACCAGGAAGGCCTATACGACCTAAGTCAGTGCAAACCGTGCGATGCGGGCCAGTACTGCGATGAGGAACATCTCCCCGCACCTGCTGCTGACTGCTCAGCGGGATATTACTGTGTCTTTGGGGTAGATCGTGCAGAACCAGACGGTGATAACAGCACAGCGCCTTCAGTGAATGAGTCCTGCCCTCACTACGATGGTTCGCAGACTGGTTACGGTGGAAAGTGTCCGCTAGGTCACTACTGTCCGACTGGAAGCATCTTCCCGGAGCCTTGCGACGCTGGGACGTACGCACCGAATGAAGCCATGGAGAGTTGTCTTAGTTGTCCAGCAGGTATAGATTTTCATAAATAGTAACTGTTTAATGCTTTCATGTTATATCTGTAGATTCCATTCATATTACAACATTATATGTATGTTATTCTTGAGAATGAATGTTTAGTTACAGGAGCCTTTTCCTTTTACACTGGATATTTTTGAGTTTGAATAACATCTACTGTTAGCATCTATTACATTGTATCTTTATTTTCTATTGTACTGAAATAACAGTGTTAATTCAAACATTTCAGTAGTAAACAATTGCAGAAGTTGGTTGGAGTACCACAAGGCATTGTCTTCTTGAATGTTGCACTTTTGACAGTAACTGTGACAGTAAATATGTTTCCATCAATCAGTTGGGTTTATAGTTACTCTGTGGTGACTTAGTAGGGGTTCTCAACTAATTTTCTATGACGGCCAGAGAGAAACATTGAATAGAGCAAATTTCCATAGACAACCTTCATCTCACAATACCTAGAATGAACAACATGCTGGTTGGTGCTGAACACTAAGGCCTAAAAGATCTGCGTATCCGACTACTGCAAGATTTGTGGGTCAATTATTGTTTCTTTTGGTCGGATTGGATAATCTCGTGGGCTGGATTTGGTCCAAGGGTTTCCTATAGAGAACCCCAGATATTGAAGATTTAGCCCCTCCTAGAAGATTTTGCACCTCCTAGAAAATTTGCCCCTCCTAGAAGATTTTTCCCCTCCAAGAAGATTTTGCCCATCCTAAAAGATTTTGCCCATCCTAGAAGATTTTCCCCCCTCCTAGAATGAATTTTGTCACCATTAGAAGTAGTGTGGGTCCCTCATACAAAGCTGTACTGTCTCTCTCCTGGTCTTGTATTTCACTTCATTTTGATTTTTTTACTTCATCAATTATTTTTCTTTTTTCTTGTTCAGGATACTACTGTCCAGCCAATTCATCATCCTACGAGGAACAACCCTGTCCTTCAGGTCATTATTGTCCAGAGGGGACAGAGTTTGGTGAACAATTTAAATGCTCTCCAGGGACCTTCAACAACCTGACCATCAGCAATAACTTAACAGACTGTGTGTCATGTCTGGGTAGGGATTTTTTTGTACTGCAGTATGTTTGCTGTAACTGTTACAGGGTCTAGCCTAAGGTTCAGATCATAAGCTGGATATTCCAGCTAGAGCTAGGTGTTAGAAGTACACTATAATAAGACTTATATGTGATGTTTCAGAAAGATAAACTTAACGGCATAAATTAAACCTTGGTGGAAAAAAGTTTGCAGCTTATCGCATGATATATTTGGGATTCATGGCTCTTTCAGAGTCTCCACCCCCACCACCACTCCCACCTCACCCCCACCCCCACCCCCACCCCCAAATTCATTATAGTAGCTAGCATACATTTTACAAGTCTTAATTGTTAGGCCTTCTATAGGTAGCCAAACAATAGGTCATCATTAGAGTGTAGGCTTTTTAAAAAATATGTTTCGTGGTCTTGAAAAGGTCTGGACAAATTCTGGAATGTCATTTGTGTAAAGGTTTGGGAACCAAGGTTATGACATTTTTCTTGTTAATTGTGAAATTACTAATGATTTATATAAAATTTGTTGATATCATCTTTAGCTGGATACTACTGTGCAAGTAATGGACTACCCTGGCCATCGGGTCTTTGCGAGGGCGGTTACTACTGCGACGGAGGGTCGACCACAGCCACGCCATCTGGATCTGGTGGAGATGGGTGTCTTGCGGGTACCTTTTGCCCCCCTGGATCACCCTATCCGACCCCTTGCGATGGAGGTTCATACTGCGCGGCTGATTTGATGACCAACACGTCAGGGTCATGTGATCCGGGCTACTTCTGTCATCTCAGGGCAACTGTTCCTAACCCAAACGATGGCAATGTCACAGGTGAATGACCAACTGCAGAAATAATTTGAATATTGGTGGTTAAAGACAGCAGATGTCTATAGCCACTAGATATATGACACACAAGACCAACATGTACCATGTATCATTTTTGAATGAAAAATTGATTCAACAGTTTGGTCATAGTTTACCAGTCTTTGAGTTGCTTTTGATCAGAAAATACTTGAAAGAGCATCAAGGAATTGTTGAAAGAACATCAAGGAAAACTTTAAGAACATCAAAGAAAACTTGTAAAAACATAAAGGAAAGTTGAAAGAACATCAAGGAATAATTGGCTACAACAGAACTCAAACCAGTGATCTCATTATGATAGAACCACCCTTCCAAAGATAAATTTGAGGCGAATCACAAAATGGATAGTGAATACAGTTTGGCATTTCTTTTCTTTGCTCAAAAGCTTTCATGTTTATGGAGTTTTCTTAGCGTAGTATATTGACTTGATGATGATTAGATTGTGATAACATAGATTCACATTTAAGTATTCTTGGAAATCCACTCTATCTTTTGTATCTACATGTTTTATCATTCTCCATGTATTGTTGTATTAATATTAAACTATTCATCTAGTATTTTGTATTTAGTTGTAAATACTGCAAAAGAAATATATTGTTGAAAACTGAAAATTTTGTGTGCGTATAAAAAATATTTCAAAAATACATTTCGGTAGTATTTTGATCCTTTTGTAATATCATTTTGCTATTCTCTACCAAATAAGGTATTACTTACAAACAAGCATGTGTAAGCAATTCTTTTAAGTCTGTATCTGTTTTCCTTGATTAATTTTCATGGATCACCAAAATACAACCATTCTGTCTTTATCTCTCTCTGCAGGAGATGAATGCCCGTTGGGTGCCTACTGTCCCGAGGGCAGTGCCTCCCCGCTCTTGTGTGATGCTGGGTATTTCCTCAACAGCACACATAACGATGAAGAGTCCGATTGCCTTCCTTGTACTGCTGGTTATTACTGTGCAGGTAGTGGCAACCCGGAACCAACAGATGTCTGCCAAGCGGGCTACTACTGTCCACCTGGACAACGGGAACCCACTCCTGCTGAATATAACTGTACCCTGGGTAAGGAATTTCCTTTCTGCAAATCTCTCGTAACTGTTTGAAATTTTGGTACTTTCAAACTTCTTGAATCAAAAAAGAAAAACAAAATATGAGGAACCTATTTTAAGGAAGGTGTGCTACTACCGAAATGATTGTTTGAAAATGCAAGAAAATAATATTGAAAAGACATAAAACTGTTTTATATCTTAAAAAGTATGAGTTATTGTAGCATGGTACTAGTGCAACGTTGCTTTTTCTCAAGTCCTTTTATGCGGAAACAATATCATTGGTTTCACAAATTGCAATAATTTTAGTCATACTTGTCAGTAAAGTATACTTTGTTGAACTAAATGAAAATTTGCTAAAATGTTCAATGGCATGGGTTCTAATCCTCTGAAATGTTGCCAGATATTTTTTCTCTGCTAGAACCATTTCCATTCAAAGTATAAGTGTAACGTTGCCTTTTCTCAAGTTCTTTTAAGCAGAAACATTTTCATCCGTTTCACAAATTGCAATAATTTTAGTCATACTTGTCAGTAAAGAATACTTTGTTGAACTAAATGAAAATTTGCTAAAATTATCAATGTCATGGATTCTAATCCTCTGAAATGTTGCCAGATACTTTTTCTCTGCTAGAACCATTTCCATTCAAAGTTTAATTGTATGTGACAATTTTTGTTTTGCATTTTTGTTAGTGCAAAATAGATAAAAATTGGAGTATGATTACAGTTGGGTTGTCACATTTATTTTATCAGTGATTTCCTAATTAGAATGTATTCCTTTCCTTTATTTCAGGTCACTATTGTCCAACGGGGAGTACAGAGCCCGTCCGATGCGACTCTGGGTATTATCAAGATGAAACAGGTCAATTCGCTTGCAAAGATTGCCCCGAAGGCTACTTCTGTGATAACACATATGAACCTGTGGTTCTTTACAATAGCTCCATGTGCCCAACAGGTAATTACATTTCTCTGCTTTCAAAGTTTGGTTTTAATCAAAAGATTTTTGATGAAGAAATTCATATTTTTTTAACCTTATTTGGAGTGTTACCCCCTTGGCCAAAGTGGAAGAGATAGATTGTGTTCTGCTGCTGAAGTATAAACTACTGCAAGTGTCTTTCTGTTTAGAAGAAAAAAAGAACAATGCACTGGGCAATATCTTGTGATGTCATAGGAGGCTTGTATGGCAAATTATATGTTTTCTTTGATTTTTGGTCACATTAGTGGGTGGGGGGAGTAGAAGTAGGTAAGGAGGGTGGGAGGGCAATGAGGAGAGGAAGATGAAAGGGAGTGGAGGTAGAGAAATAGGAAAGGGTGGTGGGAGGGATAGGGGAGGAAAGGGGAAAAGGGGTGGTAGAAGGTAAGGAGAGGAGGGGGCGGTGAGGAGTGGAGTGGAGGTGTAGGGGTGGTTCTTCAATTTGACCACCAACAAGAAGATCCATTTATGCAGTTGTTAAAGTTTTATGTTATTTCAAGTTTGGATAAAAGTTTTTCTTCATTCTTTATAAACTGAGAAATGTTTTGGCATATTTTACTTGATAAGGTTGTCCGAGGTGTGCTGTATAGTAATGTCATTAATTCATACTTCAAGACATTGTCTGTCCTTTGCAAGAACAGGGCACAAACATTTTAGCCTTAAAAAACCCCTCTTTCAAGAATATAGAGGGGTTTTCTCTGAAGATAGTAATAAATCCTGATGGGGATAACAAGTCTCTTAAGACACTGATTATTACATTTCTTCTTCTATCGTATTTATGTTTTATCTGAAAGACATTATTTCATCTGCTTTTTTAAAGAAGCATTGTTTGTTAATCAGATTGTAGCCAATGGTCTTACTCTTCTTTTCCATTGATTGTAGGATTTTATTGTCCAATGAATACCTACTATGCCACAGAGTTCCCCTGCCCCAGGGGGACCTTTAACAACCTCACCCACAGGATAGACCTATCAGACTGTCAACCCTGTGCTCCTGGAGACTACTGCGACCAGATAGGGCTCTCAGAACCAGCTGGACCTTGTGATGCAGGTGTGTTGCTCATCTCATTTGATCATGTACCAGGTCAAAGGTTAAGGAAGTAGTTTGCATATCTATGTGTGGTTTGGTGATTGAGTTTAGTTAGTATGTGAATTGCACCAGTGTCTGTTGATAGACTTCGCTGGGAATGATGACGAAATTGAAATCAGTTTGTCACTGTTTGAGTCTTATTTATAGGGCACAGAATGAAGGTGTAAAGCAGAGGGGGAGGGGGGGAGGGCGGGGGTGAGGGGAAGGGGTAATAATTAAGGGTGACAGAGTTTAGGGGAAGGGGTGAGAGACATCTTAGGTTGAACATAACAGAAATCTTTGGACACATCGAATTTAATCATAAGGCATCTCTAAACGCTCACTATTTAAATAAAATGCGTAGAAGTGCATGAGATGTCAACCGAGTTTTGATATAACCAAATTTGATAAAATTTGGGGTTAGTTCAGCTCATACATGTTGGTTACGTTATTCATACTTTAGTGTTAGAACAATTCTAATCATCCGAATCATTCTAATCAAAATAAATCTGAGTTTTAATTGTCAAAACCTTCATACCTATAAGATGATATCTTTGATGCTAAAAATTATTTTAACAGACTTTTGAAAACTTTCCAATTCTGTTTTGGTAGAGATGGTATGAAATTTTCTTTATACTGCTTCAATTTTTAAATTAAATTAAATTTAATATAATTTAAATTTTATTTTTTCTTTCACAGGTTTCTTTTGTTTGACTGGGTCAAATTCTTCAAGTCCTACGTTCGGCGATGATGCCGATGAATGTCCGGTGGGCCATTACTGCCCTCAGGGTACGGCTCAACCACAAGCTTGTCCACCGGGTACCTACAGTCCTTCGGTCAGACGCCAGGCCGTAGAGGAATGTCTGAACTGTACTGCTGGAAGGTACTGTCCTACATTTGGCATGAATGCTACGGGAGACCTCTGCAGTGCAGGTGAGCTAATCAAATATTAAATGCAGTTTTAGTTGAAATCTTTTGAGCTTTATGAACACTGCTGTGTGTCACAGAGAAATGTGTTAATACTTAAAAATTGTATTGCACATGTGCAAATATTTTGAGAACAAACTTTCAATGCATCATATGCCTTTGAGTATATCTCTTTCCATTCACGAAATATTGTGGTGAATAATTTATTTGTTATTACATAGCAAAATGGCTGTGCAAAATGGTCAAATTGGTACACAGAATGCAAAGATATAAAGCAACGCTCTGTGCATATATGTTAAACGACCGTTATTATTATCATTATTTTATGACTGACATAACTTAAAAACTGCTACAAATTGTATGAGCAGTAAGTTATTTCTTGTTGACATCCTATAATATCCTTGCATGGTTGGTTGTCAGAAGCTGCTGAGGGAAGTCCTTTGGTATGCATTGCTACACATTGAAAAAAAAAGGTGAAATGTCTGAAGGAGAAACTGCATAACTGCATAACTGCAAGTGGACCTGTGCGTTGTGAAGTCATCTTTGATAAGTAAAAACAAACACTTTCTGAAGTGCTTTCAGTGTTAAACTTTTGTAACCAAATCCCCCATAGATTGTGATTATTGAGAGAATGTTGTTTCTTTTTCTTTTTTTTATAGGGTATTACTGCGAGTCTGGTGCAGATGTTGCAGAGTTTGTGACTTGTCCTCAGGGGCATTACTGCCCTACAGGTACTGATGTACCAGAAGAATGCCCTCCAGGTACCTGGTCAGACCAGACTCAACTTACAGCCGAGAATGAATGTTACAACTGCACAGGTAACAGAAATGCTTTCATCTTGCAAAGTATTTTAATCAAAATAATGCTGATGACATTATAATATAATTTTTGAGGGTTATGAGAACTACTCCCTCTCCCCCTCTCCTTCCCCATATTCAAGCTTAACGAAATATTTAGTCATCAAAGCTAGATTTTGCCTTTATTTGTGATTCCAGATACACATAGAATGACCCATACAGCTGTTAGCAAGTTGAGTTTTATGGGCTTTGAAAAGCTGTTTTAAGCGCTATATAAATGTAATTTATTATCATTATTATTTGCAAGTTGAGTTCAAAATTAAGTTGCAAGCAAATATATGAATGTGTTTGTATGGACATGTTGTTAGTGGCACAAAAGAGCGAATCAAAAACTACAGTATGAAATGTTTCTCGAAAAGTAATGAGGGTAGTTTGAAGAACTTCACATGTATAGACTCAGGATGCTTGACCTGATTAATTCACTTAGGCTTTCGCTTTGAGTACAACGTTTCTGTATACTGTTGTGTTGCACGAATGTAACTGTAATAGTAATTACCTACTTTGCGATCAGTCTTATAGTCATTGCTGACTTTGCAATTCCCAATCCCTCTCACAATTTTGAAAGGTAGATAAGAGTGACTCCATAGTTTCCCTTTGGAGAACCAACAAGCTAAGTGACAAACGCATTTGGCAGTTTATAATCAAATGGTATTCCTTATCAAGGAATAGTTGGGAATTTTTTTTATCACCAATGATCCTCTAGTCCATGTTAAAGATTAATTATATTAACGTAATAAATTAATCGTTTTATTCCTTGCAGCTGGCTTCTACTGTCCCACCAGTGCTATGACTGTTGTCACTGAGATCTGCTGGGGAGGTTACTACTGCCCTCCTGGTCAGAGCTCTCCAAATCCATCAGATTATTTGTGCCCGATCGGAGTCCACTGCCCCAACGGCAGCGAGATTTACCAGTCTTGCCCCAGCGGCAGTTATGCCAACTACAGCGGAGCAGCAGAGTGCGATACCTGTCCAGAGGGCTACTACTGTACCCCAGTTACCCCAGAGAATGCTACGTTAGGCTACCAAGCCTGTCCCATGGGGTACTTCTGTCCTGAAGGTTAGAATTCAATGACTTTAAGATGTTATTGCACCGTAAATTGCTTTGCATAGACACGATGGCAAAAATGTCTGTTTTAGTTGCTCCAGTCTCAGTTGAGATATTTCAGGAGTTTAGAATTAAATTACTTTGCAAATTCAAACATGAACATTTAACCTAGGCATACAATGCTTGCATTTCAAAATGGAAAAACCCCTGACCTAATTTGCATATAACATTCTGGGCTGGAGATGTCTTTCTCAACATGTTATTACCAATTACCGTGGATCTATTATCAAGTCAATTTCAACATATTTGAAGCAGAAAACTTTGTTTCATAGTGTTCATTTAAAACTAATACTGCAGCTTGCTGCTGTGGAACAGTGTGAATTTGGACACAGATTGTACAATATTAACTATGCACTAATTTCATATACTTAGTGAGAGGAGCATTGTATAGGGTAACAGAACAGATATTCATCAAAAGTGTTTTTTTTTTAAAATTTAGGTTTATTAATAAAGTTTAGTTGATGGCCTTTTGCATTAATTGTGTCCTCTTTGCTTCCTGTGCAGGTACTGGATTGGACTGGCAGCCCTGCCCAGCAGGTACATACAGCCCCTCTGAAGGACTCAGGAAGAGTCTGGAGTGCCTCTCATGTGACCCAGGGCTCTACTGTCAGGGTACTCACCTAACAGCTCCGACAGGAAATTGCTCGGCTGGTGAGCTTCTGCATAAGTCTTTTAAATTTTGTCTCTTTTAGAAACCAGCAAATTAATGTACTTGATTATAACGTCAAATGTGGATTATTTAACTTTTTCATTTTTCTCCCAGATTATTTGAATCCTTGAATGATGTGGATCAGATTTTGGATTATTTTGATCCTAGATTTGCCAGATCCTAGCTTATCTAGAATCCTGGATCAGGCATTGCCTCGATTATCTCCATTCCACATAATCTGGATTGACTGTTACATGAATTTCATAATCTGTAGTTCTCTGTTACATGAATTTCATATGCAACCATTCTTTATTATACTAGATGTGTATCAAATCAAATGTTACCTTTTTAAGTTTGAATAACATTTGCAACAAAAGGACAAAAGAATACCCTCAAAAGAATGACTGCTGAAACTTTGTACAGTGCTGTATGTCACAATATGACACACAGTTTGAATAGCATATACAGTCCATTACATAGCAAAAAATGCTACCGTGTAAGAAACTGGTGTAGCTGGATTTTGTCCACTTCTGTACAACCGCTGGTTTGAAGTGTCTGGACGATACACATAGTGAATAGGATTTCATGTCATAGTTTATCTCATTCTTAGGTACCATGTTAATTCAGTTTCTTCCGCATGTTTTAGTTACTTTTATTTTTTTTCTGTTTTGTAGGATACTACTGTACGTCGGGCGTAGATCGAGCACAACCAGGAGCAGATAATACTACTATTAACTGCACATGCCCAGAACAAACTGTATTTACAGGTAACAAATTTTCATTTGTTTATGTTTCATAGAGCATTTGAGTGGCATGTGATATCATGCTAATCAATTTTGTGGAGCTTTTGCTCAGGTGTACGAGAACCTAAGAAGAATAAAGATGAGGGGGAGGGGGAGGGGAGTGGGAGAGGTATGGTATGAAGCAGTAATGATGATTGACATGGAAATAAAAACGTTAACTGGTGGTTGTTTATAGAGGGAGGGAGAGGAGAGATAGAATGAGATGAGATAAGGGAGTGTGATGGAGAGGAGAAAGTATGGGAGAGGGGGATTAGATGGGGTAGGAGAAGGGAAAAAGAGAGGGACAAGGAAAGGGAGAGGGGGAGATGAAAGAGGAGGGAGGGTAGTGTAGGGATAGGGAGAAGTAGAAGGAGAATGCTTTACAATAAAAATTTCCATCGAATGTTAGAATTTGAAATTTGTTTGAATTTGGGACGACTTAAGTCAAAATTGATGAATGAATCGTAATTAATTGAATGCAGTAAGTTACACTTTCTTTTAAAGCTTTTGTTGATAAGCAACTTAACAACTGGAGATTTTGCATATTTCTCTGCCAGGTGAAGGAGGAATTTGTCCCGTTGCTCATTACTGTCCAGAGGGGAGCTCCCTCCCGTTACCGTGTGATGCTGGAACCTTCAATGATGAGATCGCTCAAGAGACCTGTAAGGTCTGCCCAGCCGGTTATTACTGCATGATGAATTCTTCAGAGTACAGTAGCTTTGAATGTCCATCAGGTGAGACGGTTTTCATTTCTATTATCGTTTCTCTCTTAAGTGGAGAGTTAGCTGAAGGAAACCAAAGTTTTATTTTTAGATTTTGAATTCACCCTGTCGCAGTGCAGATTTTGTCCTTGATATTTGATAATTTTGTTTACAAAGGTGCAGTTAATCAATCGAAAAAAAAAATAAAACTTATATAGTTTTTCATGAATGAGCATTTGTTGGCTTACAACTACTCTTCAATTGGCTAAGATGAACATATATATTTTTGTAAATAGTTCTTAGTTCTTAATCAAATTTGCATAATTATTAATACACCGTGACTGAAGTGTTTTTTCTTTAATAAGTCAGATGTTTTCAAAGAAGGAAGTTTTTCAGAAAATGTTTCTTTTGTTGTAACCATGTGATTAATTTTCCCTGTTTACCACAGGCCACTATTGTCCGAATGGAACTACGGATGCCTACGAGTTCCCTTGCCCACCGGGTACTTACAACGGCCACCCGAGATCCGATGCCATGGAGGCCTGTTTATCGTGCCCAAAGGGTACTTACTGCGCTGGGTTTGGTAACAGTAACTACACAGACCTATGCGATGCAGGATGGTACTGTACGGGGGGTGCGTCTAGCTCCAACACCACATCACATGGTGGACAATGCCAGTCTGGGTTCTACTGCCCCAGAGGTGAGAGGGTATTACCCAGGGCTCTACAAGTTTCACAGGAATTTTAAATTTGTATAGCGTACAACAGAAATTTGAGAATAGTGATGAAGTGCAAACATGAAAGTGGCAGTATCAAACAGATGCATATTCTATGTGTTACTGACAGAATACAGAATACGTTTGAAATAAGCGAGAAATTAAAGATGTCAGTTCAGTTGGGATAATACATTATGATATTGCAATACATATTAGTATCGTTATGTTTGTTGGAACACTTTACAACCTAACAGGAAGTGGGTCATTTCTAATGTTATTTGAAACCTTCTAGATTAAAAGGGAGGGATTCCTCTGTTCCTGGTTATATTAAATCTTGTGAATAATATAGAAAAGACAGTCATTGCTGTCTGCTAGCTCAACCATTAGCCTGATTTAATCTGATAATTGTTTAAAAAGAAACAGTGATGCTAAAGTACACCCTTGAAGACATGTATGTCTCTGCGACAGAGCCTTAGCCTTTCAATAACTGCAAAATGTATCTTCTAGATATAACGGCAATGAAAGAAGACTAATGAAGTCCAACTTGATTTGATATACTTGGTATGCTGGATTGTCCTTTTACTGATTGTTTTCATATTAAATGTGTAATAATATTAAACCCACAGGATCTGGTGAACCATTGGCTTGTCCTGGAGGTGAATTCTGCCAGACATCTGGCCTGCCTCTCCCGACAGGTCTCTGTTCCTCAGGGTACTACTGCTCCCTGGCCTCGACAACACCCACCCCTACCGACGGTGTGGAAGGCGACATATGTCCTGCAGGATTTTATTGCGAGGAGGGTACCCAGGTGGCCTCACCATGTCCGCCTGGTACCTACAGCTTCACCACAATGAATGTAAACGTATCTGATTGCTTAGCTTGTGACCTTGGACAGTACTGTGGGGCATACAATCTTACTGAACCCTCAGGTGAGAAATCAAAAATTCCCAGGGAGTGTCATTGGAAGCTACATTAACCCCCCCCCCCCTCCACAACAAAAAAAATGATAAAAGATTGCACAATGCCAGAATTAAATGGAAAGAGCATTGAGAAATTGACAGGAAGTAACTAAAATATAATAGCTAAACTTCCTATTAATTAGAATTAGCTTTGAGAAATATGAATATTCATAAACAGAGTAAGGTTGGCCATGTATGTAAAATAATAATCAGCAGTTACTTGTACGTAGCTTAAGCACTACAAATGTGGAAGAAACCCGCAAGGGTTTATGGATTACAACTTACACGTAAAAGGACAGGTTTCTGTTTGAACTGACTCTAAATCCTCACTGATTGATATTTTTCCAAACAGAACTCTCTCAGTTTAGTATGTTTTATTTGTGCAAAACATTGTCTTTATTTATGTATTGTTTTAAATACTTTTTTTTTATTTTGTGTTATCACTGTCATTGGTCAAGTATACATCAAGGTGTTTGGATGGTTAGGAAATAAAAACGACTTGATTCTACTTTACAGAGCTGCATTCTGGTCAAATCCTCAAATAAGTTAAATCATTCCTTCCACAGGTAACTGTTCTCAAGGGTACTACTGTCCCCTCGGTCAGCTCCGTCTGGATGCAATCGTCTGTCCAGTCGGGTATTATTGTCCGGAGGGGACATTTGAACCCTTCATCTGTCCTTCTGGAACCTACCAACTGAATCCTGGAGAGTGGACATGTGATACCTGCCCTGCTGGGTACTACTGTGACAGGTAAACTTTGGGGGAAAAAAAGAATGATTTGAAAGTTAATTCATAAAGATATCAAGTTAAATGGAGTTTCAATATATTTTGGCATTGTGGTTTGTATATCTAACATGTTTGAGGACATTAGCAGACCTGACAAGTATTGTTTTTTTGGGGGGTGGGGGTAAGGGAGGAGGAAGAAGGTCAGGGGACTACGGTCCTGGGGAATGATGAAATTTTGGGGCAAAGCATAATGTATTGTTATTTTCATAATGGATGTAAGGAAATATTAACACTTCAGAAAAAGTGTGGGGGGAACGGGGTGGGGGTTTGAGGGAGGGTGCCTTGACATAATTATCCCGCCGACCTGACCTGGCTATTGGTGCCAATGTGTTCTTTGTATGACACACTGTTAGGTTTATGCGTGATTGATGTGTTAAACGGCTACACAAGCTAAACCTAGCCCATGAACCATTGAAAAGATGAAAACTTTCCCTTCCCCCTCCCCCACCAAACATAGTTGGATTAATAGGTTGACAAACTTGTGATATTTACTATATCTTCCTTGTTATTTACTTGCTTCAGCACCGGTGGTGTGGTGAATGTTACAGAGGATGTCATTTGCCCTCAAGGCTACTTCTGTCCAATGGGTACCAAGAGGGCCGACGAATTCCCCTGTCCGAGGGGTACCTTTGGCAACAGCAGCGGCTTGGAACAAGAGGGTGATTGTACGCCCTGCGCAGGTCAGAGAAAGGAGATATAAATTAAATTCATACATTATGAATGTTCATTAACTTGGAAACTTTACTTGTTTGCAAATTTTTAAAGCGTGCATAAAGTTGGAAAGAAAAAAGAAAGAGGGGATTTTTGAAATGATGTAAGCAAATGATAAACAGGAAATTGAAAATAGAGTGATAAACAAACTTTGAAGATGGTGAGTGGATCCAATGATCCAATTACTTAAATACATACCTGTCCAGTCCTATACCAACATAATGATGCTAAGTTACTGGTAATCCTTATTAGCCTTTTCTTTGCTGGAGTATTGGTTATAGGATGTAATGGGGGGGAGGGAGGGCAGGTGGGTGTGGGTGGAGGAACAGTACCTTACATACCAAGTAACCAAGATTAATATTCTTGAAATTGGTCATAGTCGCAAACAGTTGCTTTTATCATATCACAAAACTTCCTTCCGTTTTATAGGAGGTTACTACTGTGAAGCTGTCGGCCAGACTGAACCCACTGACCTTTGTGAAGCTGGGTTTTACTGCAGGCAGTATGCTAACGTCTCTACTCCAAGACTGGGTTATGATGCAGACATCTGCCCTCAAGGTACGTGCCTTCTCATCTCTTTGTTATTTTGTACTACTTTGTACCTCTGTTTAATCATTACAGATACCCTTGTGTATGTGTAATGCACATTGTTGAGTTTGCAAAGTAACAGCAGTCATTATTGCTCATGTTATGTAAATTTTGAAAATGACTACATAGTAATACTTCTTAACCTGACACTATACAAAATGAAAACTAACAAACTTAATGCGGATATGAAGATTTTAACATCACTGCACTCCTTACTTGCTGAAACCAACGACTCCTTAAGTTTATAAAATGGTCTTTTGTTTTATTTGGAAAGTTTGACATTGATGTTCACGACTGTAACATTTATTGTATATATATTTGTATATCATGTTTGTTTGTATTTTACTGTAAAGTGCCTTAGAGCAATTTCTGATTGGATAAGGCGCTATAGAAATTTTGTATAATTAATTAATTAATTATTGCAAATTTATTGGGAAACTGTTTTAGAATTCCAGCAATTCAGAATATGTTTTGCATTGTTATGTTTACTTCCAACATGTCTTGAGTACATATGAATATTTAAAATCCATGGTGTGACATCTATCTATAATGAGTATTGCTTTCTGTTTCATCTTCCCAGGGTATTATTGCCCGGAGGGTACAGCAGA
The DNA here is from genome assembly GCA_000934455.1 of Apostichopus parvimensis. Lineage (NCBI taxonomy): Eukaryota > Metazoa > Echinodermata > Holothuroidea > Aspidochirotida > Stichopodidae > Apostichopus > Apostichopus parvimensis. Next base: position 44,589 of record KN887405.1, on the reverse strand, counting down.
GCCCTTTGGGTGCCCACCTGGCACCTTTGGTGGCACAGAGGGCCTTCGTAACACCAGCAGTTGTACCCCATGCTTAGCAGGATACTACTGTGAGAATTATGGCTTGGATAGTGTGCAAGGTCTGTATAATAGTATCTGCATATTCATGGTTGCCTTAGCAACAAATGTCAAAGGGTGGAGTTATTTGTGGGAATGAAGAAATTAAATGTGAAAGAAAATCAGAAAAAAGAGCTTTTGGTCTTTATATTATTTTCATGATAACTTGAAATTCAGAATAAAGTTCATTGAGGTCATGACCGTATCAAATAAATGCTTTGTTGAAAATTTTTAGATTCTGACTAAATTTTTTAAGAGATAAGGAGATCTAATAAGAGATTTTCTTCCATTAAAAGGTAGAAACATATCTGTTCTCAATATCTACTAACTTTTTTATTTTTCAATTTTTGTGTCATTTTTCACTAATTTTAGTATTTCTTTCCATCTATTTTAAATCCTACAGGCGAGTGCAGTGACAGATACTTCTGTCCAGAAGGTTCTAGCTCACGCACAGAAGTAATCTGTACCACGGGCAACTACTGCCCTCAGGGATCAGATGTACCCACTGCATGCCCAGAGGGTACCTTTAATCCCTACCTAGGGCTGAACGATACCAGTCAGTGCACCCCATGTACCCCTGGCAGTTACTGTGAAACTCAAGGTACAACCATATATTGTCATGACCTCTCTCTCTCATACTGCTATTGGATTCCTTAAGTCTCTTTTTTTTGGGGGGGGGGTGGGCCGAGGGGGGGAGAGTTGTTACTCTTGAGAAAAAGATAGTTCTTCCCTATAATTTGTAGTTAATTCTATATAACAGTTTAATGTGACTGGTAGAGGGCAACTGTAGGAATGTTGTAGGTATAATGAAGGGCAATTATAGGAATCTTGTAAGCATTATAGATGTGTGTGTGCCTAATGTGACTGGTAGAGGGCAACTGTAGGAATCATGTAGGTATAGTGCGTGTGTATGTGTACCAGTTGAAATGCTTGGAAATGGTCTAGTAATATGCACAGGTGTAGGCATTACAGCATGCACACATGTATATAAGACGGTTGCGGTCAGCTGGTAAGGGAATGGACTTGGGATCTAAAGTATTGCAAGTTCAGATCATTTACCCTTGTGTCCTTGGGCAAGGCACTTTATCTCCATTGCCTCACTTTACCCAGGTGTGTAATCAGAAACCTGCAATGTAACTTGTTAATATAGTTGTGTGCATTGGTTTGTGGCTGCACCCTATGGGAAGTCCGCTGGGGACACATAGATGTGGCCCCCACTGTAGTGCCCAGGAGCGATTTTTGAATTGTGCATACTTTGATTAATTCAGTTCTGTAATTCTTTTTTAATTTGTTTATTATTATTTTGTGCTGTTTCTTAATTTGGATTTCCATCAATATTTACGGTGTGTCTAACTATCGTTTGACTTTGAGAATCCTTAATTCAATTTTTGTTTCTTTTACTCTGTCTTATTTATTCACAGGACTTTCCGCACCAACGGACACTTGTGATGAGGGTTACTATTGTCCAGAAGGTCAGAATAGTTCCAGACCGGAGGATTATCCCTGCCCTGTGGCCCATTATTGCCCTCTTAATTCATCGGAACCCCTCCCCTGTCAGAATGGTACCTACATGAATCATACCCATGCTGCAGTCTGTGATATCTGCCCAGCTGGATGGTAAGAACCAGGGGAAGATGTAATACAAACAGATTGATTCATTAACCATGACTGTTGAAAAGTAACTTAGGTCCTCATCTAGCTCAAGAAAATCAAATAGATATGGTATGTATTGCAGGTGGGGGGAGGGGGGTGGGGGGGGGGGGTTGGGGGAAGTCCATAAAATGTGTGTGAGGGTTTAGGTGACCCCAAAAATCCCATTAGACTGAAGTTATACTTATGAATAGTGAAAACCAATGTTTATCTTACAAAATTTGTATTTTCAATATTTGACAAGAAGATACAAATTAGCTTTCAGTAAAAACAACTCCTTGACTATGTTACTGTTAGAGGCAGTGTAAGTTAGCGGTTGGATTTAAGGTCCCACTGTGTGCATAGTAAAGTAGGCAATTGTTTGTCCCATGTACATATTTTGTGTCGTTTGGAGTTATTCCTAGAATTAAATATGGAATTGAATCTAGAAATTAGAATGGAATTGAATCTAGAGTCTAGAAGTCCAGAATTGCAAAGAATGATAGAATCATGAATAGAATGTAGAATTACATAGAATATCGTCTAATCTGGAATCAAATCTAGAATCATATGACATATATGATATCAAATATAATTTAGTATAGAACATGGAATTGAATCTAGAAATTAGAATAGAAAGGAATCTAGAAGTCCAGAATTGCAAAGAATAATAGAATCAGAAATAGAATATAGAATTGCAAGGAATATAATCAAATCTGGAATCAAATCTAGAATCGCATGACATCAAATATAATTTAGAATAAAAGATGGAATTGAATCTAGAAATTAAAATGGAATTGAAAAATTTAGAATCGAATCCAAAATTGCAAAGAAATCAAATAGAATCAAGCATAGAATGTAGGATTAGATGGAGTAGATTCTAATCGCTCAATTAAATCTGGAAATGTAATGAAATAGAATCGATTCTAGAATGGAATGGAATCAAATAGAAGGATTTTATTGTTTAATGTGGTCGGAAATAACAAGTTCAAATTGTCATGTCTTCATCGTACCCTTTGCTTCTCTCATCTTCATATCAAGGTATTGTTTGGAGGGATTAATAACAAACAGTTGTCCCGAGGGTTACTACTGTCCTGATGGTACTGGGATTGACTGGCAGTCGTGCCCGAGGGGGACCTTCAACAATGAGACTGGTCTACAAGAGGAGTCTCAGTGCAAGGACTGTTTGGGAGGTTACTACTGCGATCAGCTGCATATGACTAACTTTAATGGACCATGTGATCCAGGTATGCTTTATTCTCATCCAGTCTGCCCTAGCCTATCCCCCTGCCCTAGCCTAGCCTGTCCTATCCTGGCCTTTACTATTCTGGCCTTTACCATCCTGGTCTTTAGTATCCTGGCCATTACCATCCTGGTCTGTCCTATCCTGGCCTGTCCTAACCTGGCCTGTCCTATCCTGGCCTTTACTATCTTGTACTTTGCTATCCTGGCCTTTACTATCCTGGTCTTTACTTTCCTGGCCTTTACCATCCTGGCCTGTTCTATCCTGGACTTTACTATCCTGGACTTTACTGTCATTTACTATCCTGGACTTTACTATCCGGGCCTGTCCTATACTGGCCTGTCCTATCCCGGCCTTTCCTATTTTGGCCTGTCCTATCTTGGCCTTTCAAAACCATATAGAGAACAGAAACTGTTTCCATTACCTAATCCACAAAATTGATAAGTGTCCTGGTAAATATTTAGCCAAGCACTTAATTAAATTGGAGCAGACACTCCCTGCACCATGCTGTTACTCACACATGTTCAATTTCTTTATAGAAATGTTAGATTTGCAAAATTTCTTTTCTGTCTTCCAACTTGCAAAGGTAGTAACTATGATAAAGATGGGTAGCTTAGTTTCAGCTTTTTTCCCAAAGCACTGATCATGTCTCAGCCCTTGTACTTACAAAGCCATTTTGTTCTCTTTGTAGGCTATTACTGCGAGTACAGGGTGGACAGGGCCAAACCCAGTGGAGATTTCAATGCTACCTGTCAACTTCCCGGAGATCAAACAGGACCAGGGGACGTATGTCCAGAGGGCCACTACTGTCCCACCGGTAGCGACCAACCCATCCTATGTCCGGCTGGTTCCTATGCCAACCAGACTGGACTGGAGGCTTGTCTACAGTGTCCTGAAGGATATTACTGCACAGACGGTAAGTAATATTTGGGTAGACCAGCTTGAAGGATGTCAAAGAGAAGGAGAGAGGGAGGAGGAGGTTGTGTGAGGATTGCTTTTCAAGTTTTCAAGGTGACATCCTTTCAACTTTAGAGAAAGCAAAAAGTAGTTGTTGGTATTTTGCTTGACATGTGTGATGTAACAATTTATTGCAAACAATGGAGTCTTCCAAAATGAAATGAATAATTTTCATTCTTTTATATCTTACTAATGGAATGAGTTATGAAGATGGGTGTTATACGTATGAACTTCTGTTTGCATTATCTTTAAAAAACTAGTTTCAAGCCTAAGACTCTGGCATTTCTCTATGGACCTGTGACAATCTTTCGTGACTGGCTTTTAAATTTACACTTAAGGACAAGATTAAAGAAGTACCTTTAAAGGGAACTATGTCAATTTTTCAAATGGTGTTGTCAGATATCTCAAACCCTGCAAATTTATGTCCAGGATTTTCCGAAAAGGTGTGGTGGCATGAGATGGGGGCTTGTGGTAGGGGCATGGGGTGGGGGCAGGAGGCAATTATCAGTAGATATCAGAATGACCGCTGAAATAGCGGTTTGTAAGAAAACAATCGGTAAAATGTGAGGAATGCCTGCTTAGCATGAAGCATGCTAAAACGTTCACTATGTACATCGTTGTGATAATAAATATATGATTAAAGCTCATTTTTGTTCGTGCCAAACAGATGTCAGAATGGGGGGAATGTACCACCTCCCCCTCAGTCAGTTCCTGATATTACCCCTCCTGCAGTCTCTTCACATCACACACAGATGTAGTCATACCCAACGGATAACATCAACTTTCCTTTTCTCTCACATCTCTCACAGGGTCGGTGATTTATCATGACAAACCGTGTCCAGAGGGACACTTTTGTCCAGCTGGGACTCAATCTGAGTTTGAGAATCCTTGTCCAGCTGGTACCTTTTATAACACTACCATGGCATCAGATGTCAATGATTGCCTGCCCTGTACCTGTGGTTTTTATTGTGAACTGGATGGCCTGCCAGAACCTACTGGTTACTGTGCCCCAGGTAAGTGGACCCATAACAGCTGCTTCCTACCCCATTCTTGATTTTATCATGGTCTGTGTTCGGTACCCCCTCTCCCCAAAAGCTTCCACTCCTCTCTGAAAAATGATTAATGCATCTGAAATATGAAAGGAAGCTGTTCTAAAAAGGATGTTATCTTTATTAAATAGTGAACATGATCTTTCCATATTTCCCATGATGCACCTTAGCTAACCATACATTGTATTCTCTCATTTCTCCTTTATTGTTTGGTCTTCTCCTATTTCAAAAACTTGATACAGAAAATCGTTAATAAAATTCAAAATTATGTCTAGTAGTTTTTTGTATTTTACAAATTCAATACAGAAAATCATTAATAGTGCAATATTTGATATATTGTAATTTGATAAATTCTTTTTCATCAAAGGATGGTACTGCAATGGTAGTTCCACATCAAACACCACAACCACTGAAGGTGGCATCTGTCAAGAAGGTACCTATTGTCCAGAGGGGTCCTGCTTACCCACCCTCTGTGACCCTGGCACGTATTGTCAAACAGACGGTTTGGACTCTCCCACCGGAAATTGTTCAGCAGGTGAGAAATTCAGTATTTTGGATATTGAGTAGTAGGGAAAATATAATAATGCATCTCACAACCGTGCTGTGGCCGAGTGGATAAAGGCAGTGGCATTTGAAGCAATGAGGCTTAGCAATCGGGAGGTTCCGGGTTCGATACCCGGCTGGGTCATAGTAAGGCGGGTTCTTCATCCAAGAGCAATCTATGGTTTTCCCATCTGAAATGCCTTTCTAAATCGAAAAGATTCCAAATTTGAGTTAAAAATGTTGAATTGGAAGCCACCTAACGTATAAGTTGTAATCTACCCTTGCGGGTTTCTCCCACATTTGTAGTCGCTTAAGCGTTGTAAAAAGAACTGCTGATTATCATTATTGATACAACGTGTGATGTAAATATTTAAGGCAAACACAAAATTCAACATATTTTAGTGTATGCACTCTTCCTGCTGTAGAATTATATTTGAAAACATGTTTCTATTTGACATTTCCTTCAGGAGGTGAGATAATTATGAAATTTATAATGATGATGCTCATATCTATTTATATTCACATATCTCTTTCTATATTCTTGTGACTATGTTCTTGGAGCTTGTTCCCTGCACACAATATCGAATAATAACTGGAAATAATATAATGTTGAATTCACACATCTCTATGGTTATTGCTCTAAAGTTATGACTGTTGCTTTCTTGGAGCCAGTTCTCCCGATCCTAATGGTACAAATATATCTCATCTAAAATTGCATTTGCACACCTTTTATTTACTCCTGTCAGGTTTTTACTGTGTTCTCGGAGCCAGTTCCCCCACCCCTAACGATACAACTGGAGCTGTCTGCCCTGTAGGTCATTACTGTCCAGAAGGTTCTGAAGCCCAGATGCCTTGTCCAACCGGTTACTTCCTCAACAGCATGGGTAACGATGCCCTTGAAGACTGCCTGGACTGTACCCCGGGATGGTACTGTCCAGGGGACGGAAGAGAACTACCCTTGGCACTCTGTGATGCTGGTTACTACTGTCCTCTTGGACAAAATGTCTCCAGCCCTCCATCGTATAGGTAAGAGAATTGCAGTGTCTTAATATCTTCAATGAGGTTCTGTTAAAGAAGTATAGTTTGTGAATAGACCCTAAAAATACCAATTGGATAACTGATCATAAACCAATTTGTGTTATCAACTTCACATGTCCAAAAATGAGTTTACATTGGTTACTTTTGGATAAGTTTGTTTGTAATGGTTTACCATCGTCATGGAAGTTAGATCACAGGTTATATTAAAGCCATTTTCTGATATCAACTTCACATGTTCAATGACTTAAATCTAGTAAGAGACTGGTACATGTCCTTCCACTGCTACAAAGTTTTACCTTTATTTCTCTAAATTCATGGAGCTTTGTGAGTAAACAATTTGAGTGTTGTTTATATCTTTGAAGATTTAAAGCAGGATAAGAAAAGAAGAGATAAACTTTCAGCAAAGAAGAAACTTTTTAGCAAATCGTCTTTGTTAGCTTCTGTGGTGGGTAGCAGAGTATTTGTCAAGTCTTGTTGTCACTGAATAGTGAATCAAATCTATTGGGAATTTCCTGACCCCATCTGTTCTTCGTCACCCCACTCTTCTTGATCCCACTTTCCCTACCCCATGCCTGTCCACCCCACACTTCCCCACTCCAAGCTACCCCCACCTTGCTCTTCCCCACCCACCTTCTACTGTTAGCCTACTGTGTAGCATCATTGCATAACAGACCTCAATCTCCTTTCTTCTTAATGTTCTTCCTGCTTCATCTCGCTTATTAAACAGATGCCCTGTCGGCCACTTTTGTGAGGAGGGTTCTTTTGCTCCAACCCGCTGTGAAAATGGTACTTACCAAGATGTGGAGGGTGAAAGTTCATGCAAGGAATGTCCACAGGGTTACTTCTGTGACAACACTGTGGAGCCAGTGGTATTGAATAATGACACGACGAGATGCCCTGCGGGGCACTACTGCCCTCCGGGCACCAGATACGATACAGAGTATCCATGCCCGATTGGAACGTTTAACAACCTCACAGGTAGGGATGGGGTGCTGTAGGGTGTCTGTGAGGTATGATTGGAGTATTATGTACTGTCTATAACAATAGTAACAATATTGTAATAAATAAAGAATGTGTTAAAGTAAGTTGGCCTGACGTTTCGATCCTAGCAGGATCTTCTTCAAAGGCTAAATGATTTAGCCTTTGAAGAAGATCCTGCTAGGATCAAAAGGTCAGGCCAACTTACTTTTACACATTCTCCTACACAGGCTCTCTAGTGGATAAGCAGTTTGCTTACAGTTTTATTTTATTTTGAATAAATAAAGAAGAAAGAGAAAAAGTGGAAATTTTAAATATTATATTCTGTCTATAACAGTAGATAGTAATGATATTGTATTATGATGTTAAACAATAGGCTAACAGGTGGTGGAGTGGGAGCGGGGTGGAGAAGATTTGGGTGGGGAAGTATGGGGTGGGGAAGAGTGGGAGTGGGGAAGAGCAGGGTGGGGAAGAACAGAATAAAAGAAGTGGAAGTTTGAAAGTGCAGAATATCTTCATCAAGAGATTGTTAAAAATGACATTCTAACTGTACATGATATGTTCCTTAATAAATAATAATTTTAAATCAGCTGG
>KN887405.1:19299-31527 GCA_000934455.1 Apostichopus parvimensis | reverse complement strand
GAAAAGGAACTATAAGAAACCAGATTCTCTAAATAGAAATGTTGTCTTCTGATATCAGAGATAAGGAACGTAAATCCCGTTATAGGTACATATAGAAGCGGATCCAGATGGGCGGGAGTACACTCTACCCCCTCTTTTCAGCCCCACACATACAATAATTGTTAGAAGTACAACTTTTCATGTGCTGTATATATTTAATTATAGTCAGATATAGCCTATATAGGCAAGGAATGCACTGTCCATCTCAAGCATCACATTTTTTTCCCCGTAATGTTGAATCTCGCCCCCGGTCTCCCCTACCCTAGAGTCGGCTTTAAAGACCTCATAGTCACACCCCTCCTTGGCAAAGTACTGCATCCGCCCCTGGGTGCATCTAACTGAAATTGTTCACTTCAAATGCAGGTGCACACTGCTCCGACCGACCGCGACCCGACGCAACTGCGAAGACATATCTGTCGGGTCGGTCCAGCTTGTGGGAACTTTTGCTCCCGAGCTGACCACGAAGCGACAGTCGGTCCTCGTCGTGACCAAATCGGGTCAAGTTTGATATTCACCTTGGCGACGGGGGCTGTTGCGTCGCAGTTGATTCGGGTCGTGATTGTACTAGTGCGGTTGTCAACAACTCGACTCAGATCAGACTCTTATGTATAACCAATGAGGAAACCTTGTCAAATCAGGTAACGGTTGCAGAAAGTCGAAATGGCGGCCCCCAAGTATGTATGTATCTATTTTTAGATCCTCATGTAAGCAGGAACTCGCGAAGAAGCCACCATTGGCTTATCAAAGCCGCAAGCTGACCGAAGTCAGTCCTTTAGTTTCATATTTAACGTCCATGATTATGAATTGTCAACAACTCTGTAACTGGACGACATACTTTAATCTTGGAGTGACTCGAACTCCGGACCTTATGATTGAAAGGCACCAGCGTTAACCACTGAGGTAACACTCGGGCCCTGTTGGACTGATGTGCAGGAGATTAAACTGTTGCGTCGAGCTAGTGTACGGCTAACCTACGATTCGACTGCGACCCGGCAACGACGACCCGACTTGGTGGCAATGACTGTCTCCAACTCATCCCCGAACAGTGAGTTGCGTCGGGTCGCAGTTAGTGGGAATAGGCCGCACTGACTCAGTATGTAAAGCTATATCCGGATGTTAATTTCTACCAAACTTTTGTAATTCGCCATATATACCGAGATGTCTGTCTGCAATGTGTGTGAATGTATGTATGTGCGTGTGTATGTACATATGTATGTATATGTAGGCTATGTGTGAATGCTGAAAGCATGGTTGATTTACCTCCGTATTCCGGCTTACATTATTTATATTATTACAGTACATATTGAGTACTGTATATACTTTCCATATTGCATTTATTAAGAAACATTTGAAAACAGAGTCTCAATTCTCTCAATTGCAGAGACACCATTTGTCCTGAGGGTTACTACTGTCCTTCAGGTACAGAATATGACCTCCAAGAACCCTGTCCTGAGGGTACCTTCAATAACCTTACTGGTAAGTTCATTACTATCGTAATCACTAATGAGAACACTACGGATTAATACTCTCTTTTAATCTCTTAAGCCTTAGAGCTTAGTGTGTAGACTTTTAAGTGCATGCAATCTCTCCTCTGAACAAACTGATCAAAAATTCTCAACCATTGAAATTTTAGATGGATTATTTATGGATTCATGGATTGCCCACAAGGGTAATTTCAATAGCATATGAGTGAAAGGTGAGATGCCTCATCAGCTGAACGACAGCAATGACTGACTTCAGTGTTGACATTGGTTGTAGAGTATACTGACATCGGGAACATAATAGATAATATCAGTTGCAACCGAGACTGGGTCAGGTTGAACTGTCAGGAACCATGGTTTCTACTTATAAAAGGCACTGCTGATAGGGTAGTCAAGAAAGGTCTGTAATGGGATCATACAGAGGCTTTTGTGAAAGCCAGGGTGGGGGTGGGATGGGGTGGGGTGGGATTGTGGCAATGCCCGAGAAAGCTACATGTGGCTGGTGGGCCAATGTTCCACAAGGTCCCCGTACATTTTCTCACAAGAACTTTAATAGCTTCTTGAAATTATTCACTCAAACAAGGTGTCGAGATGGTTGTTGAATGTGCCAAGTGATATAGTGTGAAAGGTCAAGTGAGGTTTTTGTATATAAATTCATATTATAAAGTTAATTTGGAAAAAGAAAACTATCGTAATATACCTCTTCCTGAATGCTGTTGTCTTTCCTTCTTAGTATTTACAATTTACCAGAGATTACTCCGGTTCATTCTTTCCATCTTGTGTTTGCTCTTTATTAACTTTATCACGTATCACATTATCCGTCCAATTTTTCAACTGTCATAATCTCAACTCTCTTTTGATTGTTAAATTCCAGGAGCTCACAACATCTCCTGGTGCACCCCCTGTCTACCTGGCTGGTACTGTCAGGGCCAGGGTAACGGCTACCCTACAGATCTCTGCGATCCAGGATGGTACTGCACCAATAGTTCCATTACACCTCAACCGTCTGATCCGTACCAGGGTGGCAAATGTCAAGCGGGTATTTTTATTTTATTCCAATACATGTCTGTTTTAACATAAGAATTGTGGTTCTCTGTTGCAGAATTTACATAAAAACTCAAGATAGAATAATCTACTTACGTTGCCTTCGATTTCTCTGAAATATGCCATGAAATCGTGTTCAGACGGTTTTATTTCTCTCGTTAGTTCTGCAAATGTTAGGAAAGCCTTATCTTGACACTCTTAGATCATTGTGGCTGCACAAGATTAATGAAGTTTGCCTGTATGCATCCCACATATGCTTCACACATGAAGGTACACACTTTGGGAAAGTCCCAGAATTAAATACTTACTTATTAATTAGCTTTTGATTGGAAAGAAATCATCTGGAGATTGTGGAATGTATTTGCGACCCAAAATAAGTTTAAAAATCGACTGGGTCAACATGTTTCATTTCTTCAGTTTTTTTCTGTTTTTGTCCTTTTCAGGTTACTACTGTCCTCAGGGTGCAAGCCAGCCAGTGGAATGCGACTCAGGTTCATACTGTGATGTCGCTGGGTTGAATCAACCATTTGATCTCTGTAAACCTGGCTACTACTGCGGAAGAGGGTCTACCACTGGTACTCCATCTGGAGTGGCTGGTAAGTTATATGGGAATACCCAGTGGTTTGCCTGTTTTAGTTATGGTGGCAACTCGGTGGGTAGAAAAAAATGGGGAGAGGGATGGGTGCAGGTCAGCGAGGGATAGATTGGTTGACTGAGGAATATTGTGAATATGGTATAGGATGAAGGATGGGTTGTTAAGGATAGCTTACAGGGGATAGGTGTGTTGACTGAGGGGTATGGGAGAGGTGTGAAAATAGTTTGGCATATGGTGGATGTGGGAGGCTAGGGGGAGTCATGGGCGCATAGGTGTATTACTGAGGGTGTGGGAAAATGTTTATATGGTAGGGTATGATGGATGTGGCGCTAGGGAGAGTCAATGGATAGAGGTGCATTTGCTGAGGATGTGGTGAAGATGTGAATATGGTAAGGTGTGATGGATGTGGGGCTAGGGAAAGTCAACGGGTAGAGGAGCATTGGCTTAAGGGTGCGTATTGGGAACGTCTGAAGATAAAGGATGAGAGCTTGAGTGGTGAGGTTGAGTCAACGTAGCAAAGTTGAATTTGATGAGTGTTTGGGGACTATGTGAATATAGTAGAGGATGAGGGATGGGTGACTTGAGAAAGGGGAGTGTCATGGATAAGTATTTAATTTCCCAGAGAGTCCTTCATGGTGTTTTCCTGGTATTATTCCACAGGTGATCGATGTAGTCCTGGTCAATACTGTATTGAGGGCAGTGGGTACGAGACCATGTGTCCCCCAGGAACTTACCAACCATCTTACTGGGCAAAGAACGTCACCTACTGTCTGGACTGCCTGGCTGGGAAGTATTGTAATGATAGCGGTCTCAGCCAACCGGAAGGGAAATGTGATCCTGGTAGGTTAAATAGAAATGTGATCCTGGTAGATTAAAGAGAAATATGATCCTGGTAGGTTAAAGAGAAATGTGATCCTGGTAGGTTAAAGAGAAATGTGATCCTGGTTGGTTAAAGAGAAATGTGATCCTGGTTGGTTAAAGAGAAATATGATCCTGGTAGGTTAAAGAGAAATGTGATCCTGGTAGGTTAAAGAGAAATATGATCCTGGTAGGTTAAAGAGAAATGTGATCCTGGTAGGTTAAAGAGAAATATGATCCTGGTAGGTTGATCCTGGTAGGTTAAAGAGAAATGTGATCCTGGTAGGTTAAGGAGAAATATATGGATTGGTGATACTTTATAAGCATGATGTATATATAAGGGAGTCCGACTTTAATATGTAAAGTTGAAGTGAGGTTTTCATTTAGCTTCAAGAATACTGGTAAGAGACATACACAGCAGTGATTACATCAAACTTAGACATATGACAATAAACTCCTTTCAGTCAGCACTGAGCTCTCCGCTCTGCTTCTTGAAAGATTCTTGAAGCAGACTCATATGCCACTCAATTCAATACTTGTATATTTCTCCAATCTCATACAAAGTTTTTCATTCTCCTCCCCACCTCACCATGGTAGGATTCTACTGCCCCGGTGGCCAAACTGTCAGTAATCCCAATGAATATCGCTGTCAGGAAGGTTACTACTGCCCTCTAGGGTCTCCAGGGGAGACACCATGTCCTGCTGGTTGGTACCAAGATCAGGATGGGCAACCGGATTGCAAAGAATGTCTGCCTGGGTTTTATTGCGATGATACAAACGGTCCTATCGTCAACTACACGCTCTACATTTGTCCAGAAGGCAAGCACCATTTAGTTCTTTTTCTCTTTGAATGATTTTGAGTTCAGAGGTAAAGATAATGTTCATGCATAAAAGATGAAGATATTAATCAAACCATCCTTGTGAGATATACGGTCCATTCCTTAATTTAGCATACTTTGATAGAAATTGTTGTTTTTGACCAAGCAAGAGATAACATTTGAGGTTTAAGTATAAATCAACCCAATTATTCGACTACAACTTCAACATGGTAGGTAAGATTACTTCCTTTCACAGTTGTCCTTCTAATGACTAAGCTCTAGATATTTCTTTTTATGGATATTATTAAATACAAATCGAATGCAAATTAAAGAAAATCTCACACTTTTCAAGAGAGAAAAAAAAAGATAGAAAAATGATTTAGAATTGATTCACAAGATACAGAAAGAAAGATGGTATTTGAAGAAAAAAATAATGAAACATTGTAAGTTCCGTTTGTCTGATATGATAAATATGATTAATAAATTCACTTTCGTGCAAAAAAATTAAACATGGCACATCTGAGCTAAGGAAAGTTGATAAAAGAGCGACATGGTTTACATCAGGCTGATAATACCATCATTTTGGGTTTTTTAAATTTTTTATAAATATTTTTTATTATAAGGTCACTACTGTCCGAATGGAACCCAAGCTGCCACACAGTATGAATGTCCTATTGGAACATTCAATAACATCACTGGATTAACCGAGGAAGCAGAGTGTTCTCCCTGTCTTGCTGGCTACTACTGTGGTCAGAGAGGACTGACCAACCCCTACACCTATTGTTCTGCTGGTTACTACTGTCGCACAGGTGCAAGGCTTGCCACCCCTGACCAGGGGGATGACGCCAATATATGCCCCGTGGGTCACTATTGTTTGGAGGGATGTACAGAGCCGGTCACCTGTCCCGCTGGGACGTTTAGTAACGACACAGGACTGATGAATGTGACAGAATGTGAACCGTGTGATGCAGGTAAGTGGAACCGGTGATGTAGGTAAGCTTGACCTGTGATGCAGGTAAGCATGAACTGTGATGCAGGTAAATGGAAAATGTGCTGCTGGTAAGTTTAACCAACAATGCAGGTAAATGTTGTAGGTAAGCTTGACCTGTGATGCACATAGTTTTAACCTGTCATGTAGGTAAGTTCAACCTGTGATGCAGGTTAGCATTACCTGTCATGCAGGTAAGTCTAACCTGTGATGCAGGTAAATCTAACCTGTCATGCAGGAAGTTGCATTACCGAAAAAGAAGTAATAAAATAATTTTTTGATAAGTAATGAAAAACAATTAAAAATAACATTGGCTGTCGTGATGAGATCCCTCTTCTAAAATGGTCAAAAGCTATCATCTCTTCAAAATTTGCCAGGATTATTGATTGATGTATGAATCACCCACTGGGGGGTATTGTTATAGCCTGTAAATTTGAAAGGTTGGAGCCACAACACTGCTATAACACTGTTAGAGTAAGCTTAATTCAACTGAGTGCAATGCCCCAGTAGTGTATTTGTTGACATTAGTTGATTGTCATCAGGAGAGTTTATAAATAATATCAGTTGCGAGTGAGACTGGTCTGGTTCATCTGCCAGGAACCATAAGTCTATGGTGGTTGTGGTGCCAATATGTGTAGAGAGAAAGCTCACAATATGATAATGGAGAAACATTGTTACACCCTGATTACTGAAGCATCTGCTCACTATTTGCAGGTTACTACTGCGTAAGTGATGGCTTAACAGAACCGACCGACCAGTGCGATGAAGGATTCTACTGTGAGAGAGGCTCAAACGATCCACAGCAGTACGTCTGTCCTGCCGGAAAGTACTGTCCTCTCGGGACATCCGTTCCTCACAAGTGCCCAGCAGGTACATTTTCGAATGATACACGACTGGCCGACCAATCAGAATGCAGGAATTGTACGGCAGGGTTTTACTGCCAACAGACGGGTTTGACGGAAGAAGAAGGCTCGTGCACAGCAGGATATTATTGCTTGGAAGGTAAAATATTGATTCAGCGTGAAGATCATTGTTTGTGTCAAGTATAATTAATTAAAATGTAATTAATTAAATGAAACATAATTAAAATATTAATATAATTATAAACATATTATTAATTCAATGTAATGATATTATAATTATGTTCATTGCTGGTGAAGTTTATTGCTGGTAAATTTGTTTGATAGATTTGGAGTAACAAGTGTTTGCTGGAATATCATAGTGACTGTTGGAGCATGAACTTCTAATTTTAATATTAAATTAACTTAAACAGATTTGATTATCAAGGGGATGCTAGTTGAAATGGCATATCTATGGTTCGTTTTCTCTTAGAAAGCAAAACAATCCTAGCAAGGGGTTGGGCAAACCAATCTTCTTTTAATATAAAAGTGCATAGTCATACAATCCCATCATAAATTAATATTTTGGATGGTGATATCTGCAGTCAGGTCAATCTTTGACGAATGTACAGATTATCTGAAGGTTCTCCAGCTAAATTCCCGGCCCCTACTAGGTCCACTCTGTATTAAAGTACCTGCAATTCATATTGCAGAACTGGTAATCTTATTGTTGTATAGTTGTGTTGGTTGGCTGGTCTAATCCCACAACCTTGTTTTTACATGATGTGATAACATCTTTCATTTTTTTCCACCAAGGTTCTGCTATTCCTGCACCAGATGACTGCCCCAGGGGTCTGCACTGTCCGGAGGGGTCTGCCGTACCCCTCTCTTGTGCTGCAGGTTACTTTACAAACCGGACTACACAGGCTTCCTGTCAGATATGTCCTGATGGGTGAGTTGGCCCTTTTCATTGTTCTTAACAATTTGTTAATTATTGCTTCTTGGTTGGTAACAATTTTTATAAATCTGACCTATTTAGGTACCATGTCAAAATGTACGATGCTGAGAGGGCTGCAGCCTCTTGCAGCCAGGCTGTGTCGGACATATTCTATTGTGCTCCACAATCTATTGTGCTCCACAATCTATTGTACTCCACAATCTATTGTGCTCCACAATCTATTGTGCTCCACAATCTATTGTGCTCCACAGTTTGACACAGTAGGAACTACAGGTGTTCAGAGCCATTCCCCTTAGTTTGATATCGATTCATTATCGCTGAGCAGAATGTTGCAGCTGCTACAGCTCTCTTTTTTACACGAAAAAGGAATAAATTGAGTATGAAATGAAGACAAAATATTAAAAGACACATCCTGAACCCAAATACTTCTATTTTGCTGGACATCCAGTGTCGATATTACAGTGTCGAAGAAATGGTTGCATATTGATCACCACAAACTAAGGGCTAGATAAGTTCAGATGGTAGAGGCACAGGACTTGAAATCTTAGGGCCACTGGTTTGAATCCTGTTCTAACCAAAAAATCTTTGCCCTTTTCAAGTTTGTTTTTGTTGTAATTTCCCATTGTTTGTTTACTTTTAAAAATTAAATTAAAGTTAATTTTGATTTATCATCTTCTATCATCTTCTCATGCAGCTACTACTGCTACCCAGTTAATGCTACTATCGGCTACCCTGATCTGGAACCCGGCTACTCAGATTGTCCTTCCGGCTACTACTGTCCTGAAGGGACGGGACTGGACCTCTTGCACTGTCCTCATGGGACGTACAGTGAAGAGACTAACTTATACAAGGTAAGAAATGAAACAAAAGGATAGAAGGAAAAGTTGATTGGACTTGCAGTTGGTGCTTATGAAATAAAAATGTTGTGACATTTAAATGTGAAGAGTGAACATGATACCAGTCAAGTTTTGACATGATTACAGCCAACAAAATGCAGTAGAGTAGAGTTGAACATGACTGCAGTCAAATATCAAGGTAGTCAAGTGTCAACATGATTGCAGTAAACATGGTGGCAGTCAATTGTCGACATGATTGTAGTCAAGTGTCAGCATGATTTTGTCAACGTTATTGCAGTAAACATGATAGCAGTGAAATGTCAACCTGATTACTGTATTGTATGTTATCAAGTAGATGAAACAGCAAGAAGGATTTTTATTTTTTGAAAGATACAAGAGTAATACTTTGAATGACACAAAGTTGTAATTGTATTCCTTTCTTTTGTCAAACAATGTGATTCAGGAAAACTGCACCGTGTGATGCAACATTTGATTCCATTTTCTCATAAAAGGAAATAACATATATGAAAGATAACAATTTGGGGGGGGGGGTTGTGTACTCTTCCTCTCTGATGGGATCTCCCTTTTGTTGTGTTACCATAACAACTGATTTAACTAACACTGAATCAACCTTTTTACAGATCACACAGTGCAGAGATTGTCCCGGTGGTTACTACTGTCCCGATACGGCTGCGACTAACTACACCCAGCTCTGCCAGGAAGGTTACTGGTGTCAGTCCGGGCTCGACAGAGGAAACCCCAACGCACCCGGTTCCAACGACACCTACAACGAGACCTGTCCATTGCTCGGCGGATACACTGGAGTTGGTGGGGTGTGCCCCAGAGGTCATCGTTGTCCCGAAGGTACCACTCTACCTCTGGGGTGCGATGCAGGGTATTACCAGGACCAGGAAGGGGAAGGAGTTTGCAAAATTTGTCCTGCCGGTAAATATTAACGTTCATCATTTATTCTTCTAAAACTTTAAATACCGCATTTCGGAATCAACTGCTTTTAAGTTCATATGTTTAAATAAATTGTGAAGCTTTCATGATCTTGGTTTGATTTTTTTTTATGATTTTCAGGTTTCTACTGTGTTGCTAACTCCACTGACTATGCTTACAGTGATTGTCCGGCTGGTTACTACTGCCCTCTAGGAACCACTCACGCAACTGAGTTCCCATGTCCTCGGGGAACTTTCAATAACGCCACCGGATCCACGGATAACAGTTCCTGCCTGGCTTGCCTCGGTGGCATGTACTGCCAAGGGGTGGGCAACGAGTGGCCTACTAGCAACTGCAGGTATGGGATGTTATGGTTTCAAGGGGTGGGCAACGAGTGGCCTAATAGCAACTGAAGGTATGGGATGTTATGGTTTCAAGGGGTGGGCAACGAGTGGCCTACTAGCAACTGCAGGTATGGGATGTTATGGTTTCAAGGGGTGGGCAACAAGTGGCCTACTAGCAACTGTAGGTATGCGATGTTATGGTTTCAAGAGGTGGGCAACGAGTGGCCTACTAGCAACTGCAGGTATGCGATGTTATGGTTTCAAGAGGTGGGCAACGAGTGGCCTACTAGCAACTGCAGGTATGCGATGTTATGGTTTCAAGAGGTGGGCAGCGAGTGGCCTACTAGCAACTGCAGGTATGCGATGTTATGGTTTCAAGTCTTATATCTCATGGGCAGCCAACCTCACATGTGGGGAGGAGGGTGAAGTGGGAGGAAGGTTGTGCATGTGGTTTGGCCAGAATGTAGGGTAGGTGGCAATTTTAGGCACCCTGGAACTATTAATTGTTTGTGATATTTATTACAGTATATTCACATAGCTATATATAACTGTATCTGAAATGGTTGGTTCTTTCCTCTCCTTGATTTTAGCGATGGTTATTACTGCGTCCAAGGAGCTGCAAACCCAATGCCGTCTGATCCCTCTGTAGGAGGGCGCTGTCAGAGTGGAGAATATTGTCCTGGAGGGACTGAGGCGGCCATACCCTGTGAACCAGGCTGGTACTGTCATCGTGCAGGACTGGCCGAGCCACAGCTCTTGTGTAGAGCAGGTGAGATTTATAACAAAATGACACACCACAAAATTACAAAATGACTTTTTAAAGGCATAACTCTTGTCAAACATTGGAACATTAGAAGTTGCTGCTTCAAAGTGAACTATCCTCACTTATTTTCCCTTCCACGTCCACCCCTTTTTCCCTGCCCCTCCACTACCCCTACCCCTCCTCTGTCACATCTTACAAAGGGATGCACTAATCAAAGATGTATTTGACAGTGGTTTGAAGTAATAAATATCCTTAATGTGGATCTGTTTGTTATTTTCCAATTGTCGTTTAAGGTTATATGCATCGTTAACTATGCATGTCTACTTGAAGAATATAGCTGCAACTCCCATCAAAATCCATCAAAGATTAACCATTTTACAAGTCTTTTCTTAATTCTAGTTTATTTATGAATAAATATTAGCTAATTATGCACATTCATGATGTAAAAGGAGTGACTGCATAATTTTATTGTTATGTTATTGCTAACACTTGTCATACCTCTTTGTGTCACTTTGTAGGGTATTATTGCACAGGAGGAACTTCAGTGTCCAACCCTACGGATGGCACCACAGGGGACATCTGTCCCATGGGTAATTACTGTCCCGAGGGCAGCGATGCTCCTCTACCTTGCGACATGGGCTACTATCTGGACGCCACCGAAGAGAGTGCTGAAACAGCCTGCAAGATCTGTACTAAAGGTTAATAGATAAATATGCAAATATGAAGTATGAATATTCATAAATGTTTTGGATCTCTACCATTATTGATCACAATTCCTCACATTAATCACTTTTTAATGAAACTTTCACATGTAAAGCAAGACAAGATCTGAAATAGCAAGAAATGTCTGTCATTCCTACCTTCAAGGTTGGTGAAGTTTTTTCTGCATATGAACCAAGGGAAGAAACAATTGAAAACAAAAATCAAATTTTGGAAAATTAATCTTGAGGTGGATGGAGCTTAGTCTTATGAATTTTATGTCTCACCTGACCTTTGATGTTAATATCGTAACATAATCTCATTTGTACTTCAATTTGACAACAACAAATGTGTTACAACATGTTATACTTTAGGAATGCTGATTGAAAAGAAATAAAAATTGTTCCTTGAGGGAGTTCGGTGGACTTCTGTTTGAGAGAGTGTTTGTATTTTTCTTTTCCTAATAACTTCTTGGGGTTGATCATTACAAATTGGACGAGTACTAGTTTCTGGCTTCATGAAGAAAACAAGAAAACATAATCTGGAAAAATGTAGCATTTTTTGTCAATTTCACGGTCGCCCTTTATCTTTCCCAACAATTCTGAAAGGTTTCTATTGCAATGCATCCGGGCTGGCTTTCGTCTCAGGTGATTGCCAACAAGGTTACTACTGTCCGGAGGGTCAGGTGACCCCCACACCATCCAATCACACATGTCCTGAGGGTCACTACTGTGAGACCGGTAGCGGAGATCCAGTGCCTTGTCCATCGGGGACGTTCCAGGACACTCCAGGACAGTGGACGTGTAAGACGTGTATGGAAGGACATTACTGTAATGCCACCATAGGACCGGTGGTCTGGTACGGGTCGTACGTGTGTCCATCGGGCTACTACTGTCCCAACGGCACCACTTACGCTGAAGAACACCCTTGTCCACTGGGAACATTTAATAACATCACTGGTATGAATTAAGTTACCTTGAAATTCACCTGTACTGCCTTAGAATTCCAGACCACTAGAAAGAAC
>KN887404.1:48273-60297 GCA_000934455.1 Apostichopus parvimensis | reverse complement strand
AATCCTGGGGTGAATCCTGGGGTGAATCCTGGGGTGAATCCTGGGGTGAATCCTGGGGTGAATCCTGGGGTGAATCCTGGGGTGAATCCTGGGATGAACCCTGGGATGAACCCTGGGATGAATCCTGGGATGAACCCTGGGATGAATCCTGGGATGAACCCTGGGATGAATCCTGGGATAGCTTCAGGTTGGTTATGTAGCAGTACAGTTTACGTTATATTTTAGGCTATGATATAGGCGAATAATGAATTCGCCACTGCACTTTGATAAGCAAATATATCTACGACTGTACGAGACAATATATATAAAATACGCTCAAACTGAGTACGAGTCTCCTACTTCATAGTTAGCCATTCATTTAGAGAAACTGGTTTCATGTCATTAAAGTACGACATTTGAAGAACGTAAGTATGAATGCTAGGTTAATATGGTAATGTTAGTAGTTAGTACTACTAGTCTTCATCTATTGATAATGTGTAATTACTACATGGCGGAAACGGCTTGTTATGATTTCGTGCAACTGGTACATGGACTTCCATGTAGGCAAGTAGAGAGAGAGAAAGATCTTTACTAAGTATCGTAGTATTACAATGAATGTAAGAAGCCAAGTTACTCATAGCACTGTATCTGAGTTAGGCCTAGCCCTGACCGATATGGCTAACTTACCGTAAGCCTACAAGTCTAGTTAGCTTGGGCCCTAAAATATGTCTAGGCCTAGGTTAAAGCCCCAAAATAGCATTGGGAACCCCAAATAATTAGCTATATAAAAACCAAAGACATGTTTTCTTTTGATTAAAAAAAAACACCATGTATTTGAACTTCTGGTTAATACTGTTAGAATACCTGTGAGATAGGCCTATATATTAAATAATAGGTCTAGGCCTAGTAGGAGTTTATGTGACACTTTTTAAAGAAAGTCACTCTCCAAGTGTGGGTGTGCTAACATGATTAAATATTGAGCTGTAAGTTGTGTAACTGAATTTAATTGTCCATTCAATAATTTACCAGCCTATACTTACTACCAGTCATTGTACCACAGATGGTACTATTCTTGACAATCAGATCATCATCTAATGCCACCTTTGTCTTCCAGTTACAATTCGACTGGTCTAAAGGTAATGACCATCTTTCTGAGAGAATTATTAGCTAAAATGTTCTGTAGTGATTATCAAAGACTGTCAAACAAATTTCAATGTCTTATTTTAGTTTATGCAGGGACTGTAAATCAGATTTAAATTTGTTCATATACACAGACTTACCTTTTTTTTCTTTCTCAGGATTGATAGTACAGAGCAATCAAAATGGGAGGCTTATTTGGTAGACCAAAGCAGTCTAGAGTAACTGAGCAGGACAAAGCTGTTCTGGTAAGATTTTAGACTGAAGACATTTATCAAAATGTTGAGCAATTGGTTATATACTTGAGCGTTGCCACTTGAACTGTTTGTTCTATGATAGTCTTCAACAGCTGTTGTTAAAATAGGTATAATTCATATCATTTTTGTTGACTCGAGTCAATGACTTGCACTTGGAATCAGACTCAAGTTTTGTTTTTGTGTGCTTATGACTTGACTTGACTTCAATGACTTGTGACTTGATGTGACTTGTGATCAGATCAAGTGACTTGACGTGGTGGAGCTCACTGCATCACAGCATTCACTGGACCTGCATCACTTCACAAAGATGCCTTGTTGAACCTTAGCTGTTGATATTTGTTAGGATTTCATCTCTAGTATGTCTTCATAAGTTGCTGTTATATTTGACCTGTGACTTGATTGACTCGACTTGGAAAACTTGACTTGGGTTGACGAAATATGACTTGGTGACAACACTAATGCTTTTTTCTGCACAAATGTTAATATCAAATTCAAACAAGTTATAAAGTGGTTTGTAAAGTAGGTTTTTTCAGTATAATTTTTCTTGCAATCAAACTGGTCCAATAAGAAAACTATTTTGCTAAATTTAATGCATTAATGTATTAACAATAATGTCTAACATAACTGTTTAGATCATTTTAGACATTCATGTCATGTGTTTTCTTCAGGTGTAATCCTGTATTGAAGGCTTTCACAAAGTTTAGAATGTATGGAACATTTCTTTAATGTTATTGTGTATATTCTTTCCTCTTCCATAGCAACTGAAACAACAAAGGGACAAAATACAACAATACCAGAAGAAGATCGAAACAAACCTGGACAAAGAACGTCAACTGGCTAAGCGACTTATCAAAGATGGCAGGAAAGAGTAAGAAATGTTCCATTATGTCATTTTTCTACCGAAACTAAATTTAAAGATATTTAGTAATAAATAGATAAGTATAACTACCATACTCAGATAGCCCTTGAATTTTCACCTAACTATCAGCAAAGTATTTTCATGAGATGTTCAGTGCACTCTTTTTACTTTGAGCCTGTTAACATTTTCAGTAGACTAACAATTTATGCAAATAAGGATGGCTAAATAAGGTGCAAAATGCCTCAAACTGCGACACAAAAGCAAGCACTTTTTGCGCTAAAAATGAAATTTGTGAAATTCACAGTTTGTTAGGCAAAATTAATGAACACTACTATATTATTTGTGGGGAGATGCTGTAAACTACTGTATAAAGGTATGCATTCAAACAGACTGGTAGTATGAACACAATGTCTTGAGTACCAGTACAGTATGAGTACAAAGTATGAGTACAAAGTTTGAGTTGAAAGTACCAGCACAATTACTTGAATCTCATCGTTTATTAGTATGAGCACCAAGCTTGAACATAGTCTAGGTCTAGACTGGTTTGTTCTTCCCAAAGCTGTATAATATGGCCGACTCCATCACCTTACTAGGTGATGGCGCCCTTCATTTTTATACCGTAGACCCTTCATGCTCTGACCAGCCAAACAAGGTGTAAATAGGGGTAGATATTCTTGTAGGATATTCCAGACTGTGAGTGTATACTGAAATATACAGGTAACCACAGTCTTGAACAAGACTGGGAATCTGAATTCAAGCACATTGCAGAATACCATTCAGATACAGTAGGCTTCTTGACCGATTAAAGGTTAGAAAATGGGATTCATCAATTACAAAGTAACCCAAAGAAAGAATCAGTTAATCATCTCTTTTGTCTTACCCTCAGTCGGGCTCTGCTTCTGTTGAAGAAGAAACGATTCCAGGAACAATTGTTACAGAGAACAGACGGACAACTGGAGAACCTGGAGAAGATGGTCTCTGAGTTAGAATTTTCACAGATTCAGGCCAAGGTTGTCGAGGGACTCAAGACTGGTAATGAGAGTCTAAAGAAGATGCATGAGGTGAGGAATTTATGGCACAAGTGTTCCTTTGTTTCTTCACGAGCTATACCCACCCCTCCCCCCACCCCACCACCACTTACACACCTCGGTCCTACAACTGGCTGCTACCATTGTGTCGTTGAACAGTGAAACCACCCACAGTATTGATTTGTTAAAGACAGCTCTCCTTAGTCTCATATGTTGTTTGTTCAGTGTCATGGATGGTTTGTCTTTCTTGATTGTGGCCCTGTAGAAATGTATCTGTTGTTTATTTAAATTCATTACAATTCCAAGAAAAAAGAAACATTCATATTCTGTTATTTCAAGTTGGACCAGTCAGAACAGAGAGGGGGAAGAAACTGGAATGATATCTGGCACTAACTTATTCAACATTATTATTGAGGAACTTATCATTCTGCCACTTTTTCTTCCGTTTGTATTTCTCTTTAGATATTATCGATTGAGGATGTAGAGAATATCATGGAAGAGACCCAGCAGGGTATTGAAACTCAAAGAGTAAGTTTTTAAATTTTGTTTAAATTTTATGGTTGTCACAATTTGATGTGCTGTACATTTCATTCATCACACTGTGAGGTTAAAGCAACTCCTTGCATTTACTAACAAATTTCTATTTCCATGAAAATGTATGGAAAGAACGTATCTTGTTAGGCTGTAACATTAAGGTATCATAGGAGATGTTTAAAGGTTATGAGTTATAAACCACTAATTTATGCATACTTCAAAAATTGCCAAAAGCTTTTCAAAAGTACTTTCCATGTTGTTCTCATCTTTAAAATTCTGGGTAAAGAGCAAAACGAGTTCCCAGCAAGTTTTCCACTTTTTTTAAATTTAGTTTAAAATCCTTCTTAGACATTGAAGAGAGTTAAATTAGACACAAAGTGGACTCAGACCAGGAAAATGATTTCATGTTGACAGTTAAATTCTTGCTGAAGCTTGAAAATGAGTGAACATTATTTGACTTCTAGCAAATTTTGGGAGGCAACACTGATGACCTTTAGCAAATCATGAAAGTCAGATCTCTTGCAAAGCGTGGAATGGTACGGCTGGATAAGCATACTGCACTCATTATACTCCTAATTAGCAGACCTTACCTTTGTTAAATGTCTATAGGAAATATAAATCACACTTTTAGTCTTGGTTATTTTTGAAAAGTTTGCTCCTACTTAATTGTCATCTTTAATAAATCAATTTAAGTATGTCAGAGATTCCAAAAATGGTCAGTGGTTTTTGCATTCCTCTGAACTTTAATTTCTCATTCTATAGGATAATTCTTCCGATATTTGACGCTTAATTTATGATATTTTAAATACAAATCTCATTCGAAGTCTGGTAATAAGTTTGGATTGTGACTTAATTTTTCCTGGAAAACAGTTTTGAAAATTTCTTAAAAAGCAAGCTGAACATTTCAGATGAATTCTTAAGAAAATAAAACAGCATTGATTTTAAACAATACCCAGAACCTAACTATTTCTTTCTTGTTGGACTATGCTTTGTTGACATCTAAAGTTATGCCTACAAAGCCATCCTTGAATATTTGCAGAAAATATATCAAAATTAATCATGTTAATCCATTTTTTCACTATTCAGGAAATTGATGAACTCTTATCAGGAGGATTGACAGATCAAGATGAGGATGCGGTTTTAGAGGAATATGAGATGATGTTTGGCGAAACAGAGGATCTTAAATTACCAGATGCTCCATCCAACGATTTACCGGAATTGGGTAAGTATCCATGGCAACAGGAATCTTTGGCAACCATGTTTATTAATTATTTATTCTTAACGGAGGGATATAGTTCTTTAGCTTGAAGCTGTGGTCACAATGTTTCAATAGATGAAAAAGTGTTTTATAGGCTTTTTGATTCAGGCAGTTAATCATTAATTCCTTTTGATTTGTGACCTTCACGAGCAATAAGGAATGCAATTGTCATTGTGGTAGTGGTGGGAAGTAAATGAGGGTTGGGTAGAAGGGGCAGAAAGGACATCCCATTCCCATAATCCAGGGTAAAGAGAGTCTGGTGACCCATGCCTATCATCAGAATGTTTTTCTTCATAGTTTCTGACACATTTTTCTATATTTAGTTCTTTTCATTTGCTTTCAGTATTATTATTTTTTTTCATTATTCAAGTTTTTATTCGAGTATGAAGGAAAGTTAAAATAATATCCATGGATTTTGTCTTGAATTGTTACAGAGAAATGTGAATGAGAAATAAGCAAATTAAGTATATAACTTTATCCTTTATGCATCACTCTTCTGTTTTTGCTTTTTGATTCCATTTCACAGCAGAACCAGAGAGAGAGAAAACAAAAACAGAGAGGACTCGTGTGGCAGCTACATAAGAATCACTGACTTGGAGCTAGCAGTATACCACAGGGCAGAAGAAAGCTACTCAGAAGAATGTTCCATGCATTCTCCTGCATTCGCAAAGATAAGAAAGGCAAAGAGGGGCAAGTCAGTGATGGAACGGCCGCCTAGTGTATATTTGGTGTTCATATTCAAGGGAAAAACAATAATAAAGTATGTTGAAATGCCAATGGGTCTTGAGTATGCTAAAGGAGTATGTGTGGGGCTTGGTATGAATGATCCATGCAGGTGAAGCATTTGATGATGTCAGCACTAACTGCATGTTTGGGGGGAAATATAATTTTCAGGGAATAGAAAGAAATAGGAAGATATCGGTAAGAATGTGTGAAGTGTAAGTAGTGACTGTTGAAATGCCAGTGGAGACAATTAACAAGTTAGAATGGCGCTGGTGTTCAAGTTAGCAGCGATAGTCATCACCCTTGATACAGCTGTATATCCTAACAGGTACTGTGTGTAACCTAACGCATACTGTACATTCTTAGGTATCGTGTACGGGCTATAATGTGGTGTGAGGTCTGGACGAGAATTGAACACTGTTCATTATGAAAGAATACTTTGTCAAGTAATGAAAGCAAAAGAAAGTGCTGTGACATGCTTGGTTCTCTTTGATTAACATCATGTAACAATACTAACTAAGTTTCCACCACCTCCTTGTAGCTGGAGAATGAAACAGCAGATATTGTCACATGACATCTCTCAGTGATTTGAAAGCCCCCCAAAAAAGCAGTCTCTTTTTCAAATCGAAAAATGCAGTTTTCAATTAGCAGGAGTAATAAACATTGTTTTAGGTTATCAAGGTGATCAAGAAAACCAACAAACAAAAGAGGGCTTGGATACTTATAGTTTACACAATTATTGGTCATAATGGTATTTATGATAGTAAAGTTTTCTTTATGTATGATTTTAATTTAGATAATATGTTAAACCTTTATTGCATGGAGGGATATTGTAAGGGGTCTATAATTTCAAGCTTTAGAAGTAACTTTTTACAGATTAATATGAGGAAATTTGGTTTTCAAAAGCAAGAATTCTTGACTTGAAGGCATTGAAGACTCGCCCCAAGCCACGTGCAGCCCTCTGAAAAAAGTTAACTTTCCGTTGCTTGCAAGTGAAGTTTTTTTCTTGTCGCTACAAAATGCAGACAGTAATGAAACGTGATACATTGTTATTTTTATCTGGACCTGAGATGTCCATCGCTGCTATGTACACTGTGTTGTGGGTATTGACAGTAGCTGCATGTATTGACTGTACACTAGTGTCTAATTGCCGACTGTAGCAAGAGGCAGGGGAACGGAGGGGTGGGAGGGATTCTTTTTCCATTAAATGGTTCAGTGTGCACCTCATTATTTTCAGTGCCGTTCAATGTATATTTTCAAGAGATTATGTTTTTACATTATACAAAGTAAAACAAAATCCTTCACTGTTTCTGTTTTGTTTCAATGTCATTGTTGTGTTTTACTGTTCTTGAAAGGTCTACGGACACCCAAGAAGAACATTGTCTTAATCACTCTAGTAGGCATTAGAAGTCATGAAAGTAGCTGCAACTCCCATTAAAATCCCTCAAAGATGGACCATTATACAAGTCTTTTCTGAATTCTAATTTTATATTATGCCTAATTTTATGTTATGTTATTCCATTGTATTTACAACCTTCATTTCAAGGACATTGAACACAGGTCTATGGCCTAAGGCAATTGTTTAAAATATTTGTCTTCTTGGAAAAGAGGAACATCACATTATGAAAATGATATATGTGGGCTTGTAATTAGGGGGTTACTAATCAAGGTCCAATAATAAGAAATTTTGATATGTGCAACACTCCACATCATAGTTTCCACATATTAAATTAGTTTCCCCCGATTTTATCAAGACTTCAAATATGTACCTATATATCTTGGAAACGAAAAGAGCTTTTGGAAAAATTTCAGCAGATTTCGAATGAGATTATCACACACAACAAATCATGAAAACTAAAAAAGGGACCTAGAGACTTAATTTATACCCAGGTCCAGACCTGCCTCTCGACGCCCCGCAAAGGTCTTATGTAATTATGCCCCTCACGCCCCTCCCCCCCCCCCCGCCCCTCTCTTCGGAATATCTGGTAACCTCTTAAGAGCTGAGACCCTTTCTAGATTAATTGGGGTATTTTCTTCTATCTCTTGTTGTTAACTATTTTTCTTCATACCACGTCGCTCAACTTTCGGGGCAAAGTAAATGACCGTTAGTATACGGAAAGTGAAACAAAACGAAACAACAATGGCAAAACCTTAATGCGATATTCTTCTAGCTTACACATCTTTTATTTATTTTACAAAGGCAGATACTATATAAAACCGACGATACTTATCGCAAATAATGTCTATTAAATTGATTCTACCGAACACTGTCAGGCCTGCTATACTGTTTGAAATCTTATCAAGTAAATCTCAGTTATGACGAATTGGAATGTGCCGTTAACTTTTGCGTTACGCAATGATTTGCATTACGCAATGATTAGTTGCGTAATTCCGTAGGAAACATGAACAAGTCATCATTTAAAAATTAAAATCTTAAATACAAAAAACAGAAACGCACAAAGAGGGTTAGATTGTTGACATACTACCACTGATTGATTGATTTTTTTACCACCGAATATTGCCTATAGTTGAAAATACGATTGCAATTCATTCAACTTTTGCTATCCTCCCAGAAAGATTATCATATTATTTTCATCAAGTAACTATTTCCATATCATTTTAAAAAAAAGGAAGAGTTTCCTTCAGTGTTGAGATGCGCGATGTTGCGTTCGCCAGAACATTTGGTTGTTCCAGTTGCCTGAAACAAGAATCCCCAAATTATTAAAAATAAAATTAATAAATAAAAAAACCAGTAAATGTCAAATTTACGTTACATTTTGTAAAGAACAACTCGGAACAGCTAAGGAAAATTTTGGTCCGTTTGGAATATATGCTAGTTTAAAAGACATGCCTATAAGAGCTGTCGTTTTGTAAATGTGTGATGTTACAGTGCCACTAGGATATAAATCCTTTACAGTGCCATTAGGATCTAAATCATTTTACAGTGCCACTAGGATCGAAATCATTTTACAGTGCCACTAGGATCGAAATTCTTTTACAGTGCCGCTAGGATCTAAATCCTGTTACAGTGCCAATAGGATCTTAATCCTTTCACAGTGCCACAAGGATCTAAATCCTTTTACAGTGCCACAATAATCTACATCATTTTACAGTGCCACTAGGATCTAAATCCTTTGACAGTGCCACTAGGATCTTAATCCTTTCACAGTGCCACTACGATCGAAATTCTTTTACAGTGCCACAATAATCTACATCATTTTACAGTGCCACTAGGATCTAAATCCTTTTATAGTGCCAATAGGATCTAAATCTTTGTACAGTGCCACTAGGATCGAAATTCTTTACAGGGCCATTAGGATCTAAATCTTTGACGGTGCCACTAGGATCGAAATTCTTTTACAGTGCCACAATAATCTACATCATTTTACAGGGCCACTAGGATCTAAATCCTTTGACAGTGCCACTATAGGATCTAAATCCTTTTACTTTTTCTTTTCATATTTTTTTATGAGTATAATGACACTTAACCCATGCCATTATTAGGTCGTGCAAACAGCTTCAATATTTAAGATTCAACATTTGCAAAACCCATCTCCATAATACAGAAACAAAAGTGAATGTTAAAAATAAATGAAAACATTAAAAAAAATGAATTCACATGTGACTCGATGAGGTCATGTTTAGACTTGCTCAAGTCCGCTTCCTTGTATGTGAAGGAACATTAAATCTGGTATATCTCTTAAACGTAATAAGATTTACTTAACTATTTTGGAACGGTAATCAATGACAGTTCTCTCTATCACATAGAAATATACTGATCGTATGGTTTGTGTCTCCTGTCTGTGGAGATGGAGATCGAGGGAGGGAAGGAGGGAGGAGGGGATCGGAGGGGGGGGGGGGGGGAGTTGTTCATGACAGTTATCTTTATCACACAGAATAATAATGATGGTAGGGTTTGTGTCTCCTGTCTGTGGAGGTGGGGAGGGAAGGAGGAGGGAGGGAGGGAGGAGCGGAGGGAGGAGAGGAGGGGAGGGGAGGAGGGTAGAGGGAGGTTATTTATGACATTTATCCCTATCACATAAAATACTAATGATGGTAGAGTTTGTGTCTTCTTTAGGTAATATCGAGTATAGCTTACTAGGTAAACTTGTCGACCAACCACCAACAAGTTGCCTGAATGATGCAAAACAAACAAAACAAAACAAAACACAAACAAAAAGCGAAAAATAAACTCAGCAATATTTGATCCTACTTTGGTTGTACGACTGGCCTGTGTACTCTTGAATACTCTTCTAGTTCACTCCATATAGGCCTACAATCTTCACACACACTCGGGGTGAACATTTCCAGAATTCGCACGTGGCAGTACAATAAGCTCACTTTTAATTTTGACAATAAAATTGGCTTCCATTATTGATAAGTAAGCTGACAAAATATATTATGAATGACTGAATTATTTCACACAAATATATTTACGAAGATGTATTATCAAAGAAAGGAAAACGAAAGAAGAAATAAAACTTAAGAACTGAATTTCCTTATATTTACAAAAATATTTGCTCTCAGCGGATGGAACAATGGGACAGTGTATCTCGTGACTCTCAGCCTTTTATAGTAAAAACAAAAAGAGGTTAAAATCCATATAACATAAATAAATGAAATCACGTGACAGTTTAACAGACTGATCATAAGGACCAGATCACACCCATCCAAAGCCCAATGAAGGACTTTCTCAAATCGCGAGAAGACTGAAAATTCTTTATCCTTGGTCATTCGGATTTTGTTTTAATACGTCGCGTTACATATAGTAAGTAACTTCGCATACTGTCTAAACTGTGTTATACACATAGCAGCACTGTGAGACACTGCAGTATATGTGCTTGATAAGTCGAAATTGTAAGCGCTTTGTCGAAGGGAATTTTTATCTAAACAACGTCAAAAAAAAAATTGGCCAAAAATGTTTTACAGTGAAAGAAAAGAAAATTTAATTTTGTTTCCAGAGGCACTGTCATTAATTATTTCGCCGGAAATTTGCAGTAAACACTCCCTCATGCACGATGTGAGGGGATTTTCCCCGCTACAGTTTTTTTTTCCACTCAAAACCTGTATCGTAGTGGAAATTGATCTCATTCTGGCGGAATCTGATCAAACCATCGATGAAATCATATATCTGAAGGACAGCTAGAAATAAACCACAAAACAAAATCAAAGAGTTCGCCATCACCATTGTCTTTTACGCAACATCTGTGCTTAAGATCGAAAAGGTATAGCCTCACCCAAGTTACTTACGAAGGACGAAGCAACACTATATACTGACTCATACAACAATCGCGATTTAAAGGTAGGCATATATGCATGATCATCATCTACATCGACGGTATAAAGCACTTTGTGATTTAAGATGGCGCCCACGAATAATCGGCCGAATTCTATCAATATTCACATTTAAGTATAGACTAACCTAACTATTAATCATTCGACTGATAATTTTGTTTTTCTGACGACTTTTCAAGATTTCACATTTTCAGTATTTTACGAGGAAAACGGCCATGCCGTTTTAAGCACTTTGCACCGCGGCCATGTGCATGTTGTTTGGAAATCAATTTCCGTTCATTCATTGTGAATGAGAATGATACGTTAGTCTGCAATTGACTTACATTGAAACCTGGTATGCAATAAACAAAATTTGAATTAAACAAAATATTTAAGTGATGACAATATATTTGTTAAGTATATATTAATGGTCCAAGAATTCCCGAAAGGTTTCCACCTATAATACTCGAAGACACAATGAAAGGGCCATATGAATGTTTTCTTCTGTTTGGGCCCATACACACAAATGTCAAATACACACAAATACACACACACCACACAAATGTCCTGAATTTCCAAACACCTGTAATATTATAAAGCGTATAATGTATTAGAATGTCACGATATACCGCGGTTTGCTTCTTTATCGGTGCGTTTTAATCCATCAACTTGCTGAATCATCGTCCTGCGTCGGACTCCCAAATATTTGCTTTCGTTCCGCTCTTGGTGATGGAGTGTATCGGTCTTCTGTTGGCGAAAAATATGTAACAGACATGTAAACATGTAGAACTTTGACAGAGATCCATATCTCATGTTTGGCATTAGTGTAAAGAGTCACTTTATCAAACTATATATATATAACTCATATGTATACACAACAGTGGCGTAGGAAGGTACTTTTGAGTGGGGGGCTGAAGACTGATGGCCTGCCTGGGGGAGGGGTCTTGCATTTCCAGGTGGCCTCAGATGCAATTT
>KN887404.1:2705-13795 GCA_000934455.1 Apostichopus parvimensis | reverse complement strand
ACCCGCCCCACCCCAACTCGAAAATTTTATATAATTTGGATGAAGCATACTCTATTGATGTTTTTGCTGGGATTCCGTTAAAACGCGTACGTGCATGTATTTATTACAAATTAGAATATCTTTGCACTGAGACCAAGGTTCTGGAACGATGTCTTACGAGAAGTCAAAAGCAAGCTATAGATCACCAACGGTAGTGGTATAGGTATAGTAGGGAGTTATCAAAAACTAGGGAGTGGGGGGGGGGGCGTATAGCCAGCC
Source organism: Apostichopus parvimensis (assembly GCA_000934455.1). Lineage (NCBI taxonomy): Eukaryota > Metazoa > Echinodermata > Holothuroidea > Aspidochirotida > Stichopodidae > Apostichopus > Apostichopus parvimensis. Next base: position 13,537 of record KN887404.1, on the reverse strand, counting down.
TTCAACGTGTGAGGGGACAAAGCCAACTTTTTGTCCTCATTTTCAATTATCAATTACAGCTACAGCTCTCGTCTGCATTTTGCGTAATTAAAAGTGTCGCCGACACTACAATTTCCAGAAGAACGAGCTATAATGGGAAAGTATCCCGGAAGTTGACATTTTCAGAAAACTGTTCAGATAACAAGATAATATCAATTTTCTACGGCAGGTTATAATAGCTAAACTTATACACCTGGAGAGACGTCAAAAATTGTACACTTGTATATAAGACAACAATTTAATATTTTGCATAAATTTGCATAAAGTCATCATTTAATAATTTCTCAGAAAAATGTTAGATTCCAGAGATAACACAACTGAACAATTCATTGTTTTTTCAGAAACTTGACAGGATATGATTAAATATAATCTGAACATTTACCGAAAATGTCAACTTATTAGGGCAACTTGACATCTTATCTTGATGACAATTTTAAGCTACCGAACAAGAAAGCTAAGACAGTTTTGGGGCATATCACTGGTTCTAATTCCTTGACAAACAAGAATCAACATTTTGCAAGTTTAAACAGGATATCTGCACGAGCACTACATCATTAAGGAGTTACCAATTTTAAATGTATTTCTGTAATCATTGCAGTACTTATTTTCAATAATCGAGATGGTTATCATGTAAATGCATTCTGAATCTAAATAGATCTTGTACACACATCAGATATGGTAACCCGCCTGTTGGACAAATATACCATATTACATACGCGTATTAATTTGAATATATACGCGTATTAAATCAGCTGATTTAATACTTGTATACATTAGCATTAATACCCGTATGTATTCGAATTAATACTAATATATCATATGCTTATATATTGTGTATAATATTCGATTTAATACGCGTATATACTTTGAATTAATAAGCGGATATAATATGGTTTATTTGTCCCACAGGGCATACCATAATCGGAATGAAACGGTACCGCCCACCGTACCATAACCGGACCCGTGACCATTTAGCTGACCAAAAGGCGATCGGATACAGGATTGCTTAGGCCTGCATCATAACTTCACTGTTTAGTTATTAAAGTTTATAGGCTAAGTCTAACGGAAGCCCGCTTGTTTCTCTGTTGATCAACTGTCGCAGATTAACCTGGACAGAGAAAGGGAGGCCAAACTTGACCTCGAATATAGAAAATACTCATATTCTGTTTGCCAGGCATAACCCGCTGGGTGCACTGATCGCCTATGATGAATTTCGCGGAATTAGTCAATGTTTTGTTAGTATCGATAATTTTCCTTTACTCAACATCGCATTGCCATGCATACAAAAACGTACTGGTTATGCTTGGTAAGTTACAGAGTAGCCTTACGTTTGTTCTGAACATATGATGTTCAAAGTTAGAGTAAGTGTTTATATAACTAATTTCAAACCTGTGCTGGGGCGGGAGTGTGTAGATTTGTTTTCGATATTATAGGCTAGGCCTAATTACATTACACGAAGATACTGTAGTGTAGGCCTAGTGCATCATAATGAACACTTTTTGACATATGTAGCCGGACCGACTACGTTAATTATATTAGGACTGTAGGAGATGTTCCAAAAAACTTACCAACCATGGAGGGTCATGTGGCATTCTCTCTTGAAGCAGTCAGCAATCATGGTAATCATTTGAGTGTGTATTCTACAACAGCTACACTATAAATAATGTCATGATCTCATATGTAACTACCACATTCCCTGTGAAGCAACACAGACAATGGCATCTAGCTATGTGGTACATTTTCTCAATGTTTGCAGCGATTTTCAATTCCACAACTTATTTTGAGTATTTTATCAAATCATCGAACTGCAGCTGGAGCACATAGTAGCTTATCTGGACACAATGCACATAGACACGAGAAGCAGATGACAGGACAAGTCTCCTTGCCGTTTTGCCCGTAAAAAAACATTTTGCAAGACGGGATTGACCGCCGTTCACAATCAATAAGACTGACAGTATATGTTGGAAAAGTAGCCATGCAGGGGCCACATGCAGATGAGACAGGAAATAAAATCTCAATATCATTATCATCCAAACAAGCAATTATTCTAAAAAAAATTTATATTCTCTAAATGCCTGTAATAGTGGCATTCTATTGTCTAGAAATTTATCTCATTACATCAAACTTACAAAAGGATTAGTAATACATAAGTAGCACCTGGGAGCAAGTCACATGACCCTACGTTTTCCTCCTGTGGCGCAAGACTTCCAGATCCTATATAGTACAATGTTGACTGTTTAGATGGGATGTGTGGACACAAATTTGTTTCTTTCTACCTTAACTGGTCTCTCAGCTGTTCATGGACATCTCCCATTTGTTTTTTAATGTACTCTTTCTTTTTATCCACCTGTGTTTCCTCCTACAGGTGATGATGTAGGCTTCGAAACGTCTGTTTACAACAACAGTGTTTGCAAAACTCCCAGTCTCAACCGACTTGCAAAGAGAAGCGTAACAATCAAGCATGGCTACACATCTGTCAGCAGTTGTTCCCCTAGTAGGGCTGCCTTATTGTCAGGCCTGCCGAGTCATCAGAATGGAATGTACGGGCTTCATCATTCGGTACATCACTTTAACTCTTTTGATGGCGTTAAATCCCTGCCATCTATTCTTAAGACGGCCAACATTAAGACAGGTACGGTAGAGAATTTGAATTCGAGTGTAATTGCATGTACAGTATTGCTGTCGCACATGGTTGTTTCATTTTGGGTGCTCAGAATTTGAATTCGAGTGTAATTGCATGTACAGTATTGCTGTCGTACAGCGTTGTTACATTTTGGGTGCTCAGAATTGAAATCATATCAATGTTGGTTTTCAGTGTGAAGACCGTGGGTGGGGATGGGGGCCTTTAAGGGGGAATGGGAGACTGTACATTACGATCGTCCTACTACTCTTATATGGAAATAATCCATTGTGTGATTATAGCAACTTAAATTCAAGGAAAGGAAAGGCCTCCTTTGTGTTGTTTACAGTATGTGTGCCTAGGATACTTTTCATATTTCCCAGAATATTACCAAATATTACAGCAAATATTACAGAATATTACACATGTATTAAAGCTCTTGTATAATTTTTCCAGGTATCATTGGAAAGAAACACATTGGCCCGGACTATGTTTACAAGTTTGACTATGAAGAAACAAACGAAAACAACGACATGCTGCAGTGTGCCAGAAATGTCACCAGGATGAAGGAGTTTGTCCGAGAGTTCTTTGCAATGGATCAGACTAGGTACAGTAATTACTTAATTGTCTCCGCAACAAGGGAAACATTCATGGCCTGTACACACCCCCTCCCCACAAAGACCTGTACACCCCCCACAAAGACCTACACCCCCCCCCCCTCCACAAAATCCCTGAAATGATGGAAAAAGGTTTAGCAACAAGCTTTGTATTAAATATAGCTCAAAGTCTCCCCAGTTAACAAGTAGCCAACAGATGTGCTGAGAACTGTTGACAATGAATAGGTCAAAATTAAAAGCTATCTCTGTTCATAAGTGACTAACCTTTTTGTACTGGTCAAAGAAAATATATTTAAAGTTAACATATGCCTTTATGCATGACAATCATAACACAGGATCAAAAAATCAATTTTAAAATAGAAGAACATCAAAAATATTTTATTGCAAAAAATTCACTGTAGTAACAAATTTGATTGCATCAGCATGGTCCATATGCCTGTCAAGGTGGATAGTTTCAAGGTCACTCACATTACACTTTCCAACAAGTCTAGCTCCAAAGTTGTATCTAGGTCAATGCAACAGTTACAACATTTTGCAAGTCAGCCACCAATGGTTAATTTATTGCTTGAATCTGATGGTAGTATGGAAATACATAATTATAGTTAGTTTATTTTAATGTTGAAGGAAAAGTGGGTGCTATGTCATGCAGAGGTTATAGAAGCCGTTGGACCAATATCTTTGCAAGATGCAGCATGTGGGTCAATATGCTGGAAAGAGGCTACTCATTCCAAGTAATTCCAGGTCTAGCTTTGAAATGTCATTTCCCACTGCCCCTACCCTCCTCCTCCTCCTCCTCCTCCTCCTCCTCCTCCTCCTCAAAAAAAGCAAGGACAAGACTAATTGTTTCTGCCATTTAAAACCATCATCCTCAGTTCTTAAGTTTGTCGTCAAACTTCACGATTCATGATCTAAAATCTTTCTGCAGGCCATTTTTCCTCTACATTGGGTTCAACGACTGCCACCGTTGCCCCGATAGCAAGTATGGAGATTTTTGTGAAAAGTTTGGGAATGGTGAACCAGGTTTTGGAAACATACCGGATTGGAAACCAGCCTACTATGACCCTAAGGATGTCATAGTTCCACCGTTCCTACCCGATACACCAGCAACGAGAGGAGATATTTCTAACCAGTACACATCCATGAGTCGTCTCGACGCAGGTCAGTTTTAAATTGTGTAAAATGCTATCAGCAATTACATCAGCAGCTGGCAAACATTTAGGCATGTGATTGTTGTGACTTAGCTTAGACCCATCGTAGTCATGGAAGCTAGCTTCGACTGTGGACTTGATGTTCAAAACAAAAATGTCTTAATCCATCTCCATCTGCAAGTTCCAATAAATGTGGGGAAAGGTATTCAAAATTCTGAAAAAATCGCACGACCTGGGTAAACTTTTACCTGACCTCCATTTCTCCGGCTTTACAACTTTTTTGGGGGGATGTAAATCAGTTCTAGAGAGTATTTTTGAGTATTTCATTCACATACTTTATTGAGATAAGTTTTTGACTTAGGTTTATTTATAATTCTTACTGTTCATAGCTTCTTCTTCCACCCTCACTGCGATACACTTGAAGAAATAACAATCAGCCTTCAGTTAAAGGGAAGGTCACCAGAGGTCAAATTTTGGAAACATTGTAAACACAAGATCTCATGATAGGAAGTATGAATACTTTTTAGACTTGGCAGGTGTATGCATCATATTTAGTAGAAGACCCCTTTTGTTTTTGGTGGAGGTCAAATGTCATCTGGTTGAAACTCTGAAAAGCTTTTAAATATGAAATCAAGACATTTATACCATAAGAGCTATTTCAAGCAGAAGTCTATTGAATGTGTTGGTATTCGAAATATGAATGCCTAACATAAAATATAAGTGCATAAGCTCACCAGTGGAGATGAATAACTCCTGTTCGAAATGTGGCAATCCAACAAAATAAATCATCTGGGGCCCGAAGGCATGATGTCCATATAATTTTCCGACGAAACGCGTCCATACACAAATACACTTGAAATTAACTCCTCCTTGGATAACACAAGCGATGAAAGTTTTTACAGATGGTAGATGATATCCAAAATTAAATCTTTGTGAGAATTCCTAATAGTAGGTGTTGCAGCTGATACTTTTTAAGAAAAAGTCGCCCAGGAAAGAACCCGGGCACGAAAACCAAACTACCAAACGACTGATCCGCTGTCAGCCCCAGTCCCCTTGCATCGGGACTGTGACTGTGTGATCATCGTCGGGTGTGCATCACCATTCCCCTCGAAAGGGAACAGATACTACACATGATCTTAGCCAAAAGGCCGAGAAGCGATGTTGCAGCTGATAACATAACATAGTGTAGATGAGTAGTAGTATATATTTCCTTGAGTCTTAGCAGAAAATTCTTGCTTCTTGGTGAAAGCCTTCTCCTCAGATGACTGCACATGGTAAAGATCTACAGAATTGTGTCATGTGCTTATTTTTAGACTGTCTCTTGATTGGCCAGTTGTTGCCATGGTACAAAAACAACTACTAGGGTAGAGTAGTGAAGGTATTTCAACAAGAGTGAGCTTGGCTGATCTAAATTCTATTGAGTGACAATGTTGAATAGGCTGACCAGTGGTGAACAAAAGAGATGGTTTCAAAAGGAATTGCTGGTCTGTTGATGGTGAAAGGCAACTGATGGTTGTGTCAGCTGACAATTGTAAACAAACTGTGATGAAGTGCAAATGTTTTAAAAATAGATGATAAAATATCGCTACACATGAATTATGAAGTCATCGAAACCTGTAAGCAGTTTTGCATTCTGGTTGGCCAATCAACTTCAGCCACCAGAATATCCCTTTCAACAGTTTTTCTTTTCACCTATCTTTTACAGGTGTTGGGATGCTCCTGGATGAATTGGAGAGTCACGGTTACTTGGATGAGACACTCATTATCTTCACCGCAGATAATGGCATCCCGTTCCCCAATGCCAAGACAAATCTCTTCGAATCAGGAATGGGCGAACCGTATCTGATATCCTCGCCTATTGAAAAGTCCAGATGGGGTCAAGTTAGCGATTCTTTCGCGAGCACCATTGACATCGTACCCACTGTTCTGGACTGGTTGCAGGTGCCCTTCCCGTCCTACAGCCTAATGGGTAAGGAGGTGGCACTGTCGGGGAAATCTCTCCTCCCTCTGACGAAGGCAGAGCCCTCTTCTGGCTTTGACGTGGCTTACTCGAGTCATAACTTTCACGAGGTCTACATGTACTACCCGATGCGTGTCGTGCGTAACAAACGATACCGCCTGCTGCACAATCTCAATTATCTAGCACCGTATCCACTAGCCACAGACCTCTACAACAACCCAACCTTCCGAGACATAATGAATAGGACCTTGTCCAAGCAACCTACCAAATGGTTTAAGACCCTGGAGCAGTATTACTACCGTGATGAATACGAACTCTATGACCTCGACAGTGACCCCTTGGAGCTGACCAACCTAGCTAGGAACCAGAGCTTTAACAGTGTCTTTGAGGAGATGAAGAAGTCCCTGGTCCTCTGGCGTCAAGAAACCAACGACTATTGGATCTGTTACCCAGAAGGGGTCAGGTACTTGGATGGGTGTGCTGATTTGCATAATGACCCACCGTACTAAGTTTTATTTTAACGAGACTGCCTGTCAACTGCTCCAAATTTAAAAACGATATATATATATATATATTTTCATACAGTGTAACATGTAATATTATGGTATAGTTTTTACCATCTAAAGTAGAAGGCTGATATCAAGTATTCTCTTTGTATGTAAGGCAATGTAACCTCAGTGTCCTTCTCTTGACATGGAACCAAATGCTTATTTTATAGCATTGATGTGAAGTTTTGAGAATGTAATGTTTAAATACCACCATTGTTGTAATGTTTAATCCAATAGATGTTGGTATATGTGGATGGGGCTTCCAATGAAATTTACAACGTGTTTAACGCAAGAGATCGTAATCAGGAAAGACTTTAAAGCATTCCATTATAGGTTTTAAAGCTTGGTAACTTACACTCCTTTAAATCCGGAAAAAAAATCATTTTCTGGATCTAATCTATGTTAAATGTATTTACTGTAAAAAAAAATTAGTGTCTAAGGTACTTTTACTTCAAAGTAACTACAGACAATTTCTTTGGAAAGCTTTCTAGAAAGGATCTGGAATTTCGAAAATAGTTAATAAGAACAATTTATTGGGTTTAGCATAGCAAATTGCTTCTTTTCTTGTATAATTTTTGTACTCAATAATAATGTATGTATATATTGTGCAGTTGAGAAGCAAAATATGATATAAACTGAAATATATGAGTCTAATATTATAGATCGTGCCGAAGCAAAATATGACATAAACTGAAATAGATAAGTCTAATATTATATCGTGCCGAAGCAAAATATGACATGAACTGAAATAGATGAGGCTAATATTGATGCCATTGAGTGTGATGTGGATGTGACACTTCCCTTACATTCACCTAAAAGGAAACACAGACATATATATATACATATATAAAATTTTCATTCATGAAACAATATAACTGTATTCTACATTGATTATAGCACCATTCTCAGTAGGAAAAACAAAATGGTGTGTGCCTATCATACAGTGTGTGTTAAGTACTGTTTCTGGCATTGTTTTTTGTATGTGTTGATAATGGTTATAAACTTTAGAGCAGTTCATTAGCAGTGGCTCAAATCCTTATACCTCACATGAACAACCAATGGTTTGGATAAATCTGTCCATTACACCTCAATATAGATGATCTGTGTGAGTTGAGCATCCATTGATATCTGCCAATGTGGTTGTTTGAGATATTTATCAATTCCATGAATATGAAGAGACTGAATTAATGACATAGAGAGACCAACCCCAACGGGGTAGTCGATTGTAGATGTTTAAACTCCACAGTTCAATGCATCCATTATTTTTGGCTTGAGCAAGAATTGGAGGTTTAAAGTTGAAAGGAATTTCCGGTGACAAACATTGTGAAATATTCCAAACTCAATCTCAATATCTAAGTACTCCTAACTCGAGATACGGTTGATTGAATCATGTGACCTATTTTTGACTGGCTAAACCTTCAACTCCTTCTTATGTAGTTGGATCACAGTATGACATAGGTCTGTGATGTCATCTGGGCAAATATATGCTCATTAAAGCTGTATATAGGCTCTTGTAATCGTCTTGTTTAGTAATCCTTGAAACGTGATGCATTAAGCCCAATTTATGGGAAAGAAAACCATGCACTTCTCAAAAGTATCTTCTGTAGAACTTTAGAAAAATGACTTTCTATGAATGTAATTCGGCATTAATTTGTATGTTTTGAAACTGAAAATAAAGAAAGTTATCATACTATTACTATTCTTTCTCTTAAAATGATTTTTTAAGAAAATTTCGCATACATGCAAAGGCAGTGATAAACCATGACTGGTTACCTCTGTAGCTAATGAACGATGGCATAAAATCTGCATTTTGTGTTGGGGGCGAGGTTATACTTTACGATTAACAAAGAGCAGTGGCGGAGCTAGGGGCAAGGGCGTAGGAACCGGGGGGCTGGGGGCGCCAGCCCCCCAGTGAAAAATATGGTGGGGCGGAAGTATCATTCCGCCCCCCAGCTCCGCAAGTCAGAAAACCCCTTTTTCATTTCCAAATGAGAAAAAAATCTCATTTGGAGCACCAAATTGCATCTAAGGCCAGGTGAAAATGCAAAATTATTTACAAAATGGAGTGGGTGTTGAAGTGTGCTATATTGCACCAAATTGCATCTGAGGCCACCTGGAAATGCAAAAAATTCCAAAAAAAGACCCCTCCCCCAGGCCGGCCATCAGTCTTCACCCCCCCCCCACTCAAAAGTACCTTCCTACGCCACTGGCTAGGGGTATTGGTCAGAGGGGGCAGGAATAGTCTGTAGGGGCGCTTTCGACACTATCTAAGCGGAGCGCCACCACGGGTTGGCGCGGAGCGTACAGAAATTTTTTGAGTAAAGATACTCCCAGATAGCAGGAAATGACCCTTTCCGGGCCTTGCTAATTTGCAGATAAACGAAGAATAAATAGGTGTCATTGCCATTTTGTCAGAAAATTACACCAACAAAATGTGACAAATGTCAATAGGTAGATGAGAGCGTAATAAAAAAGTCAATAATCGCGAATAAGTAAAAAGTAGTAAAAAGCTGAAAAGGGCGCCAGCAGTCCATTTGAGTCCGTCAGGGGGGGGGGGCATCCGCCCCCTGACTGTATGGACGCTCCGCCACTGACAAAGAGATCATATTATGTGTCACATTTATCCATCCTCCTCCCCTCGATCCATCCTCCCACTTCCCCAACTCCCCTCGATCCATCCTCCCACTTTCCCAACTCCCCTTTATCCATATCCTCCCCTCGATCCATCCTCCCACTTCCCCAACTCCCCTCGATCCATCCTCCCACACCCCACCTCCCCTTGATCCATATCCTCGCCCCGGCGAAAACAGCGCGCTAGGAACTAAGACATAGATTCAAGGTTTTACAAATAGTGACAACAACAAAAAAAGCTTGATGCTTGACAAATAGCGTTCTACTATATTATACTTGAACGTACAGTTTAAAATTTGATAATTGGTTGCCGGGACAGCCAACCGTGCTACTGTTCTACATCTATCTCCCTGTCTTAGGGGGAGGGGGGGGGGTGGTATGATGAATAATACCTGGCATGCGTGGTCTATTTGCATAAAGATACAAGTCAACCCAACACCACCCAGTTGGGACAATTTATTTCTATACTGTAGTGTCATGTCCCGCTTCAGAGCACTCGTATTGTCAGTACGAGCCGTATGAATATCATGTTCCTATCAGGTCAAGGTTAGGAACTGTTTGTACCGTCAATGCCAGTGCTTTGAGAGCATGATATTGGAGTACAGTTTAGAGAGGTATTAGCATTAGGAAATTGTGGCTGCCAACACATGAAGTTTATTAGCCTGACAGAATATCTTGGTAGTTGTAGAATCCTCCTGGTCGGATTCAAGGTGATCGAATAAGATTCAGACGCCAGATTTAACTTTGGTAGCTCTCGGTTTATTTACATAGGCAGTACCCCCTTTTCTTTAGAGGGCGCCATACAACAATGGCCTTAGTACACTACACTAGTCAAATCTACCTTCGTGTTGCTATGGCAGTAAAAGGTTGCGCACAATGCCATTGTGACCAATCAGAGCAGTGTACGTGATGGGGAATCCCAAGTGGCCTACGTAGTGGGGAATCCCATGTGTTGCACAATGTGTTTCTACACAAAACTTAGCATGAAATATCATTGCGAAATGTATTCCGGGATCTTTTTTTTAGCGAAATGACATGAGCACTTAGCATAGTACGAAACAACTGGATAGGCAGCTTGCAGACAAGGAGTGACTACAAAGCAGTGTGTACGCTTCCAACCAACCTTGTCATCTTTGCAAGCATTTCCGACATTTCAGCCTGAATTTTCAAGTGAAATATATTTCGTTCCGCGAGGAGTACGGTGGTAGCAAGTTTCGGGTAATGTAGCCTTATTTTGTTTTAATTTACTATTCTTATTATGATTGTCTA
>KN887403.1:7820-21611 GCA_000934455.1 Apostichopus parvimensis | reverse complement strand
ATATTTTGCTGATAGGCGGTCGGAAGTCCTAAATGATATTTAGTCGCTCCCAGCTACCACTATTTGATCGCCAGTTAGCCTACTAGTAGCATGGAGCTATAAACTGTTTATAGCGCCATGCTAGTAGTAACTTGCTTACTTGCGTGAAAATTAGACAACTTTGTATTTTGTCAGGGCGCCATCGATTTCAAATTCCGCATCCCTAGTGCTCTTCATGCAAGGGAGTCATAATAGGGCAATCTTCGGATATAACTTCTGTCAAGACCTGTTTGTTTTTCTGCAGTACTGTTCGTCAATACAGGCGCTGATCCAAGGTTGTGGTTTTGGGTTGTTAAAGCCGACTCCCATATAGGGGTCTGGATTTCCTCCCTCTGAACTGGGGTTCCTCTCTCAGAATTTTAGACATGAAATGATGATTTCTGAGTCATCATTCAGGCTTTTAAATTAGTTGTATAATTATAGGTCTACACGCAATACTGTACGTGCTAAGAACTACTTTTATTTATGATTGGTGTTCAAAATTAAGGGCCAGTATACCTAACACCGCCTTCCCCTCTCCCCATTATGTGCATGACAAGTCCCATTGCCCCTCTCCTAGTTGCGGACACCCATATATTGAAAGTGGCGTCGCTCGTAATTTAACCGTAGTCAAACCTGCAAGTATATCTAGACGCCTTATTACTGTGCTTCGAGTGTTTAGATAGCTAACGGAACATATAGGTGCGTATATGCATACGTACAGTCATCGATCCTTAAAGCTGAGACCGTACCAATACTCTATAATAACCTGTAATTTATCCATTCTTCTAACTTCGGAGAAGTTTCTGACGTATAAATAATGCGCGTACTTGGAAGAACCACCCCTATGATTATTACTCATAGTACCGTAAATGTATATGGCGACAATATCGTCTCTGCGGGATCCACCAAGTAACGCGGTCCCTTAACCCCAGTATGGAAGATATGTTGGCATTTATTATATCTGCGTAAAAGACAAATCGATCTCAAATGGTGTTTCATTGTGTCGTGCAAGAATACTTAAACGGAGTGTGGTTTCACTTGGTATGTTACTTATTCGTTTGAAACAAACGTTGACATAGATTAGGATTGGATCGATTCTGCTCCACAGGCCCTAAAGTGCGACGTGAGGTAGAAAAATACAGATTCAGCAATGGAATGATTGGACCGTTGTTGGTCTTCGAACGTACGTAGTGAGAAAGGCTTCTGCATGATTTCACGTCAATGAACATCTTCACTCCTTCAGCGGAGGCACGAAACCAGTAAGAAATTAACTGATCGAAATTTAAAATAGGTTGCGTTATTGTGTGACGTTTCGTGTAACTACTATAAGCGCCAATCTGAAATTACATGTTTCCATAGTAACGCGTCAGGTCATGACCTTAAAAAGTACTTCCATACGCACCGCAATGTAGACACCGCGCACCGTGTAATTCCACTGTAATTGTATGTCCGTTGGACAAGTAACGTAAACGTTAGTTCAAATGGTCATTTCGACGTCCGTAAGGTATTTCTGCTGAGTTTTTCGAGATACCGGATTGCAGAATGACGTACTGTGGCTTATCCGTATGGATTCTTCAATTGTACTTAACTTCAGTGGGCCCATCTAGCAAAAGTTAGATGCCAAATTTTCTTCAGCGAAAGTTCATGAATGCACAGGCAGTGACAGTTTGATACTGTTTTACTTGTAATACTATCGCATCGTACTTCGTAGCTTAGGTAAAGTACAGTAGACAATACAGCGTCGCTTTACGGCCAGTGACTTATCTATGGTGCCAAACAGGAGCTCCACCGGCAGAAATGTACCGAAAAGGAAAAAAATCATAACGTCTTTTGGTTCTGGACAACTTATAAATTAGAGTCTTGTCAAAGGATCTAGACATAAAACGAATTGGTTTCGTCATCTACAAAAGAGTACAAGAAGGGCTACAATAAACGTAGGCTACTAGGCCTAGTAGTAGGCCTACTACTTTACTAGGCCGAGCAGCCAGTGTCCTGATCCCGAATTATGCCAAGCCTAATACTAGCGTAGCTAGTAACACTGCTTTTGGCCGTGAATTCTGAAACGACGGAAGTACTGTATATATTCCGTGGCTGAGGCAATTGGGGCCTATTGACGTTAGGTCTAGCCTAGGTACCAAAGAGACTTCTTGACTATTGTAGCCTTGGTCTTCACTGCTTTAAATACCAGCCACTGTTGTTCATGAAAGGGGTAATGTTTGAAGACAACACTAACTATGTAACGTGTAAGACCTAACTGTTTAATTGTGACTGTTACAACTAACATTAGACCTCAAACAGTTAGAACTGAAGCTTGAGGCTGAGCCATTATCCAACAGTAAACTTGGAACTAGGTGAAAGCCTCACAAGTCACATAAGTCACTCTCTTCTACAACACTGGAATGATCTGGAAATTGCTGCTACTGTACTTAATTGCTAAACTCAATTCAGTGTAACTACAGACCTCTGGACTAGGTGGAATATAACATCCAGCTGACAGTCTGACCAAAGGAAGGATGAATCTTCATCACAGTGGGGAGAAAAAGTGAGTTTATCAACTTAATCGCAATGCTTTCTGTCTTTTATGTTAAGCCTGGTTGTCTGGAGGATATCAATATATAGCAGGAATTCATCCCATGCCCCTGATGTCCCTAAGATTTTGGTCAGAAAAACTATAATTATAAGTCATTTGTCAGCTTCTTTAAGGGATATATCTGTTAGCGGGGATGGTACGAGGGTAACGCCGGTCAGAATATTCCACTATTAAGTAGGCCTAGGGGTGGTTTGTATTTGTGTACAGTCTACAGCAGTTGTTGTGTCATTCTTCATATCCCTAACCTATAAGTAGATTTTAATTCAGTAGCCTAGTGTTATATACTGATTTGTAATATTGACCATTATCTGACATTCTAGCATATTTTATCAAATTATTATATTTTAGTTAAGTTTAGTAGAAAAAAGGGATCAGGAGGGGCAATCAAATCCCCATCAAGTCACCATTGAGGAAACAAGACGAAGACACAAAAATCAGACCTGATTACAATGCTAAAAAGTAATTGTCCAAAGCATTCTTAAACCCAATCACACAACTTGCAAACTGTACAACTTTTCTCAGGCAAACAATTCCATTCATTCACAATCCTATTAGAAGAAAAGTTATGCCGAATATTAATCCTTTTTTGTAACTTCTGGAGTTTAAAACAATGACTGAGCTGGTATGTAAAGTCTACTATCATTAGCAAATCTGAAAAAGTCAGTGAAGGATAAATTGTCAAAACCATAAATAATCTTGAAAACCTGAATCAAGTGACCACTATAATGTGATTGTACTGATCACCTTTAATTTGTATGATAAACAATGTTAATTCATGATGAAAAACAATTGCTCTGTTTTTATTCATAGGGAAGAATTGTCCACAGATTTGTTTCTTTGTCAATTAGGCCATAAGATACCCATATACATAGGTGTAGGAGCCTAATTTGATTTGGGGGGGCTGTAACGACTTGCCCGAAAAATATAACCAACATTTTCCGCGTGCTCGGCGCGCGTTCAACATTTTAATGTCCATAACATATAGGCATTCATCGGTTTTTACATCATATGCCAATAACATACTATCATTTTCGTGTTATTAATTGGGGAAGTTGTTATAACAATAATGATAATAATAATATAAGTTTAACCATTGAAAACACATTGCAAATTATTCTTCTTTCAGTAGGTGCCCGAAAATTCTAGCTTATTGCCCGAATTTTGCACCAAAAAATTGATAACACATTGCAAATTATTCTTCTTTCAGCATATTGTCCGAATCTTCACAAAAAGAATTTGGTTTGGGTGCTGCAGCCCCCCTCGCTTCCAACGCCTATGCCCATGCCCATATATAAATAAACGTGATATACATAATTTGAGGTGGAACCAAAAGCTGTCCATGTCAATGCCTTACCCCGCACACATTGATAGTAAAGTTCATAATGGACAGACTTACACACTTGTAAATCATCGCCTCTGTCCATCATGCTTGGCTTAAAGTCACCTCCTGTGGCAATTGATGTACTCTAATGAGTTTTGAACAAGAGGATTAAAGTGACAGGTTTTTCTGTTCTGAAGTACCCTCATTCTATTGTGTGAATCAATAACCCAGCCAAAGGTTAACAAAAGTTACTATTGTTGGTTACATTTAACCCATCAAGCGTGCAGTTGCATAGCAACCTTGTTTACTTGGCTATTCAGAGTTTAAAGTCAAGTTGCTATTTAAGATACTGTACATACCAAAAGTCAATAAAGACAATGTCAATAATTTGATGACAGGCTGCCTGAAAATAAAACCCAGAAAAAACCCAGAACTTTGGCCAATGAATCTGACCACAGGCTAGTGTATGCTGACTTACAACTGCTACATATACCTATATAGGCCCATTTGATGCTGTCCAGGCCATTGTCCATAAATTTAGATACATGTAGGCCCTAGTGTATGGAAGGTTGCATGAACAATGTACAGTAAATCCATGCCAAGATTTATATAATGGTAGTGGATCAGATCTCAAAAAGGGCCAAGCAATAAACTTAAGTTAGAAAAGAACAAAACAATTATGGAAAAAAAAAAAAAAAAAACATTTATAGTCCTTACATGTACAGTAGCCAAGGTTACCACTTTTTGTAACCCTAGGCATAATTTTAGGTATCTAAGTACTGTAGTGTAGAACAGGATTCAAATTAGAATTAGTCACTTCAGTTTTAAACAACTTAAACTCCTATTGAGTAAACACATGTATTGTGTACAGTAGCCTACTCCTCTATGAAGTAACCTAGATGCAGCCCTTGGTTGCCATGGAGATGTTTCCCTCCTTTAGCTATACTTGTGAATGTACTGACATTAAAGTATGTGTCTAGACAAATACACTTACCTTATGAGTATTACTCATGAATTTAACTGGGTATGATCCCTTATGATACTGTACATGTATGGTATGGTACGGTGGCATTGTCTGGCCCCATCCCTCACTAACCCATGCCCAAACTACCCCACTCCCACACCCCACACCACAGGAAATGAGTGCCGAAGAGAGAAACGCAGTAGGAGTTTAATTGTCCTCGTTTTAATTTTTTTAAGGTAATATATTCAAGTTTTCAATTCTCTTATTTTTGTCTGCAGACCCACTGGGGAAAGGAAGAAGACCATTCTTCCTCTCATTAAACCCATTTCTCATCAAAAGACTGGAAAGGTAAGCTTTCTGTATGTTTTTCACTTAAATTTCCAGTACCCGGAACATGTTTGTGTCAGTCAGCACACTATGGGGAATGACCGTACTGTAACAGTCGGCCAAACACTTATTGTTTTGGAATGGGACAGACACTGGAAAATTTCTATACTAATTGGAGCTTGGAGAGTATGAGGGGCGCCTTCATTTGAAAATCCGCCTTTTATTAAGACCGCCGTTCAGTTTTTGCCACTGCCCACTTTTTCACCTTTCAAGGTGATTAGCCATGAAAGTTAGCCTGTGTGTTACGTAATCAATTCGCTAACCCTAGCCAAAGGAAACGAGCGTGGAAAAGTCACTTGCACAGCTCAAATTTCCCGCGATCTAAGAGCCTATTAAAGCAGCATTTTGCGTCCTTTTCTATGATTTTTCTCAACCTCACTGATTCCACGATGCCATAACGACATACATAACTAGCTTATCTATTCAAATCTTACTTCAAATGGTGGCATAAAAGTCGAAAAATTTACAACTTTCAACTTTGTTTTTCTTGAAGATATTTTCCGTTGGGATCCAAATAAACCTCGCCCATAATATGATTATTTAAAAGCTACGAACGTCATTGGCCAATACAGTACGTAATAAACACCATGCTTGATTTGTGTAGATTGTCTATGGCAGTTGTACCAGGTAGCTGTTAGAGTCCAGCTCGCTGGTTGTACCAAGTTACCAACTCGATGTTTGAATCTATTTTCAGCAACGGCTCATAACTTAACCTGCATCTCTGATTGGTTGGATTCAAACTAGTGGGTTGGGGGAACTGTATGCGATTAATATAAAATGTGGAATTTGTCTGTGGACACTTTCTCATTATCTGCAAATGTCCTTAATTACTCGCCAAATACTCGCCAAACCAAGAGAGTTTGTAAGTCTCATGTTCAGCTATATATCCCAGTTACTGCAAATATATCACAGGTACTCTGACATGACATGTCAAACAGTGGCGTAGGAAGGTACTTTTGAGTGGGGGGCTGAAGACTGATGGCTGGCCTGGGGGAGGGGTCTAAGGGGAGGGGGTGTCCCCCTCCCCTTTGGAATTTTTTTGCATTTCCAGGTGGCCTCAGATGCAATTTGGTGCAATATAGCACACTTCAACACCCACTCCATTTTGTAAATAATTTTGCATTTTCACCTGGCCTTAGATGCAATTTGATGCGCCCCCCCAGCCCCCCTGGTTCCTACACCCTTGATGTCAAAGCCCGGCAAGTGACTGTTTATTTCTAGCCCCAATGACAAATTTTTAACAGTCCTGACGGAATTACTGACGTACAGTAATATTGTGCAGCGTTGTAGGAATTTGTTTGAAATTTGATACAATGCTAACTCATCCCAGGGATTTGCCAAATGGCAACTCCCTGGTTATCCCAACAGGTCTACTATGATGAATGCTAGCTGCATGGCTGCAAATTTATAACTATTAAAAGAAACTTGTTGCTTTGTGTTTATTTTGAGAGTCAGGCATCTGAAGATCAATAGTTAATATTTTTTTTTTGGGGGGGGGGGAGGTTATTGTCCCAGTCATGTTCAACGAAGTACAAAGTTTGTCAAGCTTTTAGTCCAGGAAGTAGGTCCTACGGTCTGTAAAACCTCTTAACTTATTTAAATGTGGAATATTGATTCCATCTCACCCTGGAGAGTTCTCAAACATCCGGCCGAGGTGAGAATTGATTTTGTTCGTAAAAATGCTCAACAAACAGGAACTGTATTTCATTCTGCTGGGACAGCTAGAGTTCGTACCACAGTGTCATTTTGGCCCAAACTACAAACTTTTTGGGGAGTGTTAAGAATATGGAATTATATAAAAAGACAATTTGTGCAAGTTTTCTTACAGACGTAAAAAATCAGCGATAAAGCGTGGATATTTTTTACAGCGAGGCAAAGTTACTGCAGTGCCGGTAGAACGTAGGATTTGCAGGACAACTTTTATACAGTGATCAATGTTTAAGATACTCATCACAGATTGATCCTGTTTCCATGACAACTTACAGTGATATGAGAGGCATGCAATTCTATGGCATGCATATCAAATAATGTTCCATCTTACTGTACACTTGGTGTTTCGTTCAGCGGTGAAGTGTAGGTCGTAGTACTGTTGTTATGCGCTTCAAATCTCTCTGTTTGTCACTAAGTGTATTATATCTCCATATGATTCCACGTCAATTTTCATATCATGACTGTCTTTTAAATTGAGTTTGGAAACTGTGCATCCTCCGATAATTTGCTGGATTGTCTACAGGTGGCATTGCTAAAATGATGGATAAAACTCATTACTTATTTGCATGTAAATGAAGGATACTTGAAATATAAACAAGCTTCAAAATTTGCTTTTCGTTGAAAATTCTGTTAGATTTGCTACCGATTTCGTTAAGCTTTTCGACAAATAATTCTAACATCAATACAGTAGTGTTGGTCTACTGTACATCTTGAGGACCACTGTATATATTGTTGGCTACAGCTGGTCTGCAATGTAGTAACATATATATCCAACCGTCAGCTATTTAAAGGGAGACATTTTGAAAATGTTTACATCTGGTTCGAATCAACCAATCAAAGCCTTGTTGAAAGCAGTTTTCCAGTTTGCCTGGATCAAACCTATGTTTTTTTTAAGCTGTTTGTTTGGCTATTTATAATCTTCTGTATTCCGGAATTGGGAGAGTTTCCAGAAAGGTCAAATTTACATAGCTCCCATCTTCTTGAGTATCCTGCAAAGAATAATTGTTAATTAATCCCACAAATTAAACAATATCCTCCAGTCTGTCTGAGAGCAATATTTGAATTGAGAGTGTAATTAGTCTCGTGTTTAAAATGAAGCATCTTAAAGTCGAGGAGAGAAGTTCCAAATCGGTCATGAGGAAGCACGAAGGGCGGAAAGTTTTCTTTTCTAAAAATTTGATCGCAAACTTTGACGAACAATCTGACAGTTTGCCTGATGTGAGGATTCATGTTTTACTTCAGCAAAAGGAGTCAAAGGTACAGTATCTATAGGCCAGATGTTCCTGTTAACAGTTCTCTTTCCTGATCTTTCTTAAGAATCCGACCAATCCATAGAGCTTGAGCATAGAGCATTGGAGCAAAGATCTTGTGCATAGAGGAGCATAGTGCTTGATCATAGTGTATAGAGGAGCATAGAGCTGGAGCATATATCTTGAGCATAAAGCATAGATCTTGTTCATAGTGTAAACAGGAGCATAGAGCTGGAGCACCAAGTAGCATAGTATAAGAAACCAAAGTGACAATATGTGACATTTTCCTGCTGGTTTATTATGGAATATATTTTACTCCCTTAGCTAGATGTCGATCAAATGATATGCATTGTATGTATGTGTACTATACCAGCAGAATCCCAGTCCAACCTTTCTGTGAATTTCATTGACCTATAGTGAAATTGTTTGATGGAAAAGAGAAAAATATTTCATGTGATAAAATGTTTTATTAAATACAGAGCATTCCTGGCTGACTCTTTCACTCATGGGTGAAGAGTTGTTATAAATTCTTGTTCAGACAGTATCATTGAGGGGGGGGGGGGGGACTGTTGGATGACTTGGAATGTATTTAGCTAAGTCTTCCTCATGTACATTAGATCAGTGCCTGATATCTAAGAATTACTGTATTATATTGTATTGGACCAGAGCTCATTCTAGTTGCTGTATGTCTTAGCATGGTGTACTGGTTAGAATGTATTACCTATGGCTACTGTACATAGAACAACCCATGCCATCATATGACATTGAAAAATTGGCTGTGAACACTAAATTATAGCAACAAATAATTCAAGTTTTTCTGCCTATTTAATATAGCAATTTTAAACTAATTTATTGCTAGGTTGATCGACATTAGGATGTGGAACAAACTTTTCCCCAGATCTATATATTTATTTCGACTTGCAGCCGTTGCAGGGGATGTACAGTACAGCACAATATGTGCATGATATTTGATCATAAAATGCTGCAAAGCTAGTTCAAATCCTGTTTTTCAGTTAAATGGTAAAGCAAATTGCTTCCATGGCAATTAGTAATAAAGTCTTCTAAGCATATATATGAATAAACATCTCAATTCCTTGGTTTTTCATCTCATCTGTCTTCTCCTTGCCTAGAGGCAAGTAAGGCCTCCGCAGAGCGTCTCCATTCGTCTCGGTGGCTTCGTTTCTGGCCTCAATCCAGGATCGCCAACCATGGCCCACTATCTCTGTTTGTCCACTGTCCTGCGCCATGTTGTTTTTGATCGCCCTCTCTTTCTCCTGCCCTCTGGTGCCCAAGTCATGCTGATGGTTTTTAATGAAGACATAAAACCAATCCAGCCATTTTGGTACATCATGTAACTGACTACAGTATGTATCATATATGGTGTAGGGTCACTAGGTCAGGGCTGTTCAGGCTATAGTAAATGGGATTAAAAACCAATTTTGCCATTAAATGATCTCAGGTTTTCTCTTAATGGATGCCATTAAATGGTCTCAGGTTATGTAATAGGACCATACATCTTGCCTTTTAACTGTTTGGATAAAATGGTTGTCCAGAAACCACGCCAACAAGAAACCCTCCATTAAATGTTTTATTGTGTTTGACTTTAATTGTACACTAAGTAGGAGCCAGTCTGTGCAGACATATGTACTAGTACATAGGACTTGTATATTGGCCTACTATTTGTCTCCTAAGGAATGGGGCATAAAATGTAAGTAAATTTAATTTATTTTCTTGGTGACTTTCAGGACAAATAAATAAATGAAAGAGCAGAGCTTCTCTATAACAGAATAAACTGAGCTAAGAGCTGTGCGGTACTTTTATTCCTGGACAGTACAGTATGACAGTATACATGGCAATAGTGAAACATACTAAGCACAACAGGCTGTGGTTATAGTGTCCAGGCCCGCTGTGGCATTTTGTGTCCCACTCAGTCATTATGGCTTGAAATTTAAGCACCACCATGTACATACATGTATATACGTTGTACAGTAGTACACGTACATTAATGTACATTAATGAAAACAAAATTTTGTGATCATTGCATATTCAATCTGTGGCCTGCATTTCATCATTATAATTAAAAACTCCACACAAGGCCCTGTTCTGGACCCGCACATGACGACAAACATATTTATCCTGAACAAATTTGGTACACCATAATTCAAACTTGCATGAATCCACAATATTTCAGCAGATTTGGACAAATGCTCTAAGGACCTCTCGTGACCCCAAACGACTTTCAAATTTATGAAATGTTATAGCATGTATGAAGACTTATCTCACACAAACCCATGACCAAATTTCAGCCAAATTGAATGAGAAATGAGGTTATTATGGCAGTCATTCAAAGTTCAAACCCCCCCCCCAAAAAAAACCCCAAAAAGTGACAGAATTTCGGCAGAATCGCATGCTTGCCCGCTAAAAATCTGGTTTGTAATTCAGTGGGGTCAAGAAAAAAAAAACCATGCCAAGTTTTCAGGTATCAATATGTTCATTTTTGTGAACATTGGTGACCATTTCCTAGCATATTATGGATTGGGAGGGGGTGGTGGGGGGGGGGGGTGGGGATGACTATAGGAGTATGGATGTGTGGTATATTTCATCATGAATGGGATCCATTGTCCTATATCAGTCCTCAAATGGGTCACTGCTGGGATAATTTCCTTTCATAATATTGAATACTATTGCAAGATTGCATAACATATGTATCGTTGTAATTAATTCCTCACAAAGTTCAGGAACATATTTATATTCCAGTGATATATAACAGTAGCCAAGTAACAGTATGCACAGATTGCTGATAAAGTGCTTGAATTTCTTTAATTATCACTTTGTACATTTGATGTGGAAACGATACTGTATATACCTGTATCTTTTGGTTTGAGATCATTAGCCTATTAAAATATAATTTAATGCCTATAGTAAGAATGCTCAGTGTATGAACATAGAGGGCAAAAAGACAACTGCATGCTAAATTATTGAAGCAGCCAAAGACCTTGGACATCCTGGGCATGGTCCCTATTGGAGGTACTACAACCCATAGGCCTAGGAGGCGGGAGCTGGGGGGGCTGCAGCCCCCCCAACCAAACATTTTTGTGAAAATTCGGGCAATATGCTGAGAATTTTTCGGGCACCCACTGAAAGAAAAATAATTTGCAATGTGTTTTTCAATGGTTAAACTGATATTAATATTATCATGATTATTTTAACGACTTCCCCAATAATCCTAAACCAATATGGAAGGGTAATAACACGGCAAATGATTGTTTGTTATTGGCATGCGATATAATAACCGATGCATGCCTATATGATATGCACAGTAACATGTTGAACGCGCGCGATAAATTTGGTTACATTTTTCGGGCAAGTCGTTACAGCCCTCCCCCCCCAATCAAATTGGGCTCCTAATCCTTTGCTACAACCAGTGCTGTAACCATCACAAAGCCAGTGTTATCCATATATTATCAATACTGACACAGTGTCCAGACTTATCACCTCCTATTGACATTGCAGTCTCCTTCCTTTCAATAGGTGTCTTAAGAGGATGTTGCTTAGCTACTGAATAAATTTACTTTCAGCTATGGTACCAGGCCTGTTGAGTGTTTGTATAGTACTGTACCTACTGTACTGTTGGTGAGCAGTTTGTGCTTTTCTAGAGAGAAGGGGGACTATACATATTGGCTGCTCCATGCCTGTGAATATAATTCACTAAAGGCAGCATTTTAATTGGAGTTGATATATTGGCCAAGTTTTAATGTCATTAATATTAATATAGCCACTAGAGTACATGTTGTCATTAAAACTGACATTGAAAGTAACTTTTTTAGATTAAACAGATGTTGTCAGTTTAGTTCAGAAGTTTGGTCGATAAACTTTCATAGTCCAGTTCGTGTCTCTAAATATGCTAGGAAGTCAAATAATGGCCACTTGTGCTCTCATATACTTGTTGAAATACAGTACCACTGCAGCACTTTATTCATCCTCGTTAGATAATAACAATTAAACAAAGAAATGGCCATGAAAAAATCTGGACAAAAATTTTGTTTTTTCAAAATTTAAATGAAAAGAAAACTATTTTTCATAGTCTGGAATGTTGTTGTAACTGCTTTCACGCCCGACTTGGCTACATGCCCATGTCTTTCATCCCTCGTCACCAAGGATACCATCAAGATCACTTTCAATGCTCATATAATCCAATAGAATGATCATGTTAATTTTCTTTCCTTTCCTTTCCTCTTCTGTTTGAGGACAATATAATTTTCCTTCCTGTTTGGTTGAAGAGTGGTTCTAAAACTGAACAAAACATAGTTGTCATGACCTCAATGGGGGGTGTCCAATGATCTGAACTTGTCACCCATCCTACCTGTGTGGCAGTGTTAGGAATGATAGCCAATCACATGTGACATAAACAATGGTGGAATGGGCTACCCATGGGGTGATAGTCTGATTTCAAGGGTGATATAAGAGGATCATCCTGGAATTATGATGAATGTTTGATGTAATTTGATTTGCAGTCCTTGTCTTGTCTTGATCTTGCCAAGCCACAGAACCAGATATCAATAGAGTTTCTCTGCATGGCCAAGCCACTACTGTTTAACCATAATGTGTTATAATCCTCCTGTGGAATTTTAAACCAGATCCCTGCAAGTTGAGTTCCTGATAAGACATACATCACTTTATGCAATATATACTTTAAAAGAACAGTTTTTAAGTCAGTTTTTGCAGAGCCCATTGTAAATGCATGTTCTTGCCAAGCCAAAATATATACACAACATCCTCACTTTATTATCCCCTGTGGAATTTTAAAGCAGACATCTGCATTAAATTCCAATACCTGGTTGTTCTACAGTTTTATTCTGTACTCTGTGGGTATTTAAGTAGGTATGTGCACATATACTTGTAATATATATGCACTACTGGTATCTATACTCAAAACAAGACTTAATTAATTAACTCAGCACCCAAGGTGATATTGCTGAGCCAGCTTTACTTAAAATAGTAAATTAAACACATACATGTGGACTATGTACACCTTTAAGGAAGTAACATTTTCGATAATGTGTCACTCCATGCAAATATACTTCCTTTAAAGTTGACCGTAAACAAATTATGGGACTTTAGGGGAACAGCCCAGCCATCGGGAAGAGTTATTCATTTTTCTTTTTTGGTAGCATACTGTAGTTCTCATCCCGGGAAGGTGGGGTTTACCAAGTCTGGAGCAGCCTCCCAGTATTAAAGTTTCCCATGTTGTAGTTTGTAAAGCTTCCATTCTGGGTTTATTACTTCTCTAATTACCCTTACCAATCTATTAATATTAATAGTCTGTTTTTTGTTTACAAATTGCTTTCGCTATTAAACCTGCAGGAGCGGGGCTTCGCAAGGTTGGATCAGGCTTATCCCTCCACCCCCCCACTCCACCTCTGACACTAGGGACTTGAGGCAGAATTTTAAAATACACAAAAAACACCCCGAAATGGGGAAAAAAATTACTGCTTGTTCAGAATTCATTCAAATGAATGCTTGCATAATCCAATGGGTAAAATATAAA
>KN887402.1:20548-44863 GCA_000934455.1 Apostichopus parvimensis | reverse complement strand
TGCTGCAAATAGTTTTGCCGTCAATCACTCGGTTGAAATGATACATTTTTTTTTTTTTTTTAAATTAATTTTAATTTAAAAACAAACAGTTTGTATCATACATTTTTTTCACAAACTTTAAAAAAAAACTGTATTTACTATAGCTATGTATTATTTATAATGCTAACAGTCTAACCTCTCTATTTATTATGTGTATTATTATTAAGATTATTGTTATTATTAAAGTAGTTATCAAACAGTCCTCCAAACACTTCAAGGCCCTGTTTTCCCCCAGATGACGTCAAACTGAACAAATGAAAAGAAAAAATCAAAAGAAGTTTTGTAATAAATGACTTTTCATCTGGACTGAGTTTCATTTATTAAAAACAAAATTGTCAGTTGATTTAGATAATTTGCAAGATTTCATCAGCAAAATTTTTTTAATTGGGGTAATTAAATGACTCGGACGTGAGTATGACGTGGTGTCGCGGTAAGAGTGTCTGCTCATTACATTTCAAATCCTCGCCGTGAACCTGATTCTCTCGACCTTTTTCAAAATTGTACTGCTTTGCAGTGTTGTTAAATTCCGTTATTAATCTTCCGTGGGTTTGGGATCTCTGGTTTGTTTGATTTGGAAATGGGTTTTTTTCTTCTTCTTTCTGTTTCAATGATTTTGGGACAACTTTGTGATGGGGTGCCTTGTTATGATAATGTGCATGCAAACTTGTAACATTTTTGGCAGAAATCAAAGGGCATTTGAGGTCATCAGACATTGAAACCTGTAAGGTTATCAACATGATGTTTTTCAAGAAGTGGAAGTGTTACCAGATTTCTCTTCCTTCTAAATGAATACAAGATCTCTCTGGTGTTTGGTGAGGGTTGGAGGTCATTGTGTTCAGCAGATGACCAAAAACTGTGAAATTCCTTAATGCTCATCTATAGAGATGTGGATGCATAGTACGGTGGATGGGGTGGGTTGGACGAGGAAGGGTGGACGGGGTGGGGTTGAACGGGGTGGGGTTGGACGGGGTGGGATCTGTTGGGGTGGAGTTGGACGGGGTGAGGTTGGACGGGGTAAGGTGGACGGGGTTGGGTGTCATTTGCTTTCTTTGTTTGTCAGTTCCTGCTCCTTCCTTCTTTTTTTCATTCGCCTGTTTTCCTTTCTCTCCGTGGATTTATGTTCCACAATTTTTCTTGTTAAATTTTCTTGGTAGCCTCCTCAGTCATTAAACATATCTTTCCACTGTATGTCCTACTCTGTGTGATTTTAATATACCTCTTCTCATATCATTTAATGTCAGTATCGATGTTCTTGCTGTTACGTGTTAACATAATCTCTCTTTGTAATGCTTCCTGGATTGATGGATTGATTGAAATATAAATCGGACCGATCGTATCAGATATCTCGACCATAGCTCGGACAGAGGTTCTGATATACTTCCGTGCGTTGCTCTTATGAGCTGCAGACGTTGTACCATTTTATGTCAATGCATCAAAATCAACAGGAAGTGAAACCTTGCCCTATGACATATCCAGAAGTGAATTGTTGACAGATGCCGCAACGTTGATATGAGGCTTTCCTACAATACTTATAAGTACATGGTTGTTTTTATCTTTGCCAGGGGGTGGGGGAGAGGGGGGGCCCAAGAGTCCATTTGAGGAATGAAATGAACACAGGTTATACTAGAGTTGTGCAATCTTTAGACTTTATGTAGTTTATTTGCGGACTGCATCCCATCGCTAAAACGATATATATCTACTTATTGCCATCATTGTATCTTTTATCTATTTTCAAGGAGTCCCACAACTCTTTCTTGAACTGCAAACTGTCCTTCTCTTTTACAGCAAAACGAAAAACGCTGCAATGGCCTAGCACTAGAACATCACATGCTCGAACCTGTCCAAAGAATACCCAGATACGAACTGCTATTAAAAGGTGAGTTACATTTCACGTGACGTTTCTTGGTATGGATAACTGTGTCAACTTTTGGTCACAGAAATGGAACAGCACAATGTGATTTGAATCTTTAATACTGGACGAGTGTACCGCCTTTTCATAATATTAAGAACTTGGAAGATCATTCCATACCACTGACTGGTCTCCATATATTAGTCTGCTTAAAAAGTTCCAAAAGTACTTTAAGTGCTGGTTCAAACCGTCACAGTTTGATGCTCAGAGGGGTCGAAAATGTTCAAACATCCGAAATTTTAAGAAAAAAACATGATCAGATGATGCATCGAAGAGCGTCTAAAAAAGCAAAAAACATTGAATTTTGTAAAGTTTTGGCCTTAGAATTTCTTCCTTTCACTAGTTAAAGTATCAAACAAATGAACTAATAATTATTGTACTCTTTAAAAATTTATTTTTCATTAATTAAAAAATTAATCCAGACAATCAAAGTCAAACCGTTAATGTTTTAACTTTTATTTGTTCATTGCAGAATACCTCAAGAAACTTCCTGATGATTCACAAGACAAGGAAGATGCATTGAGTAAGCTCATTTTTTTGCCCCACGGTTTGGGAAATAATGTTTCATAAAGGCAAACCTCTCATCAACCATAGACAAATATGTTTTTAAGTTTCGGAATCTATCTGAGCAAAACACTCATAAAATTATCCTGCATTTGCAGTCCTTCAACTGAAATAAACTAGGTTTCTATTGCTCGTGCACCCACGCAGTGTAGTCGTTGTTTTAAGTGGGGCTTTCCTAGGTGAGAATGTAGTTGTACAGAAATTGTAATATTTTTCTTATTTTCAATGGACTGTAAATAAAGTTTGTCAGATGGAAAACATGAAACTCAGAGTCCTTGGAGAATTTTGAGATTAAAAGACTATTTTTACGGGAGAAAAGAAACGGTTTTGGGACCAAGTCATACTTGGATCTTCTCCTTCAAATTTTACCTTTCATCTATTTTATTGAACTTTTCCAATCTAGCCAAAAGATTTGAACTTTTCCATTTGTCATTGCATACATTCTCCCACCCCCTGTTTTTTTCGGGGAGGGGGGGGGGCAGAATTCAATTATGGTGCAATGGGCAACATATTTTCTTTGTCTTAAAATCTGCTTTCAGGTAGTTAAAACCCATATAAGATCCTGACAAATTATCTATTGGAAAATGAGAAAATATGAGATGACTTAGAGCAGACAAATTGGTTTGAATAACTCGACCGACTGAACCAGCGGTCATAAACGAATCTCGAAAGAAGAAATTAGTTTGTTTTTGGCTGAAGGCAATTTGGAAAATGAGTGCCATCAGACAGAAAACAAGTTCTGAACCATCGAGCTCTTTTGTTGAGCTGCTTGATTCCTATCCACTCCATACTTGGGCCAGAGTGGCTTCCTATGTTTTGACTTAGGATGACAGACTCTTCATTGAATACAACCAAGAAAATATTACGGACAGGATGAATAATGGGAAAAGTGATAGTCTAAGTAATTCAATTGATATTGTGTATCTGTTAATGTCTTCATCTTACAATTTATATCTGATGCTAATTTTTGTTCATTTCTTCCAACCCCCCTCCCCCAATCACAGAGGCTTTAGAAGTTATTTCACAGGCAGCTGAACATTCCAATAATAGAATGAAGGTTATGGTGAGTACCTTAAAAAATATGAAATATGAAAATAGTTTGTATGATAAATGCATAGATATATCATTGTAATAGTAATAAATGTATGAATTATCATTTTTCCCAGAGATCTTTGTTCACTTCCCCCCATCTCGCTTTGTTCGAGTGTCAAGTAAAAGCCTTTGCTTGTCTTTAGATGTGTAATGGGAATAGTAAAAAATGACAATTGACCTCTTTCAGGATTAAGTTAGAATCTTTAAAAAACATTCTCTTATGGTTTAAACCACAAAGAACCGTGCCGGTCTGTGACAAAATTGCTCCCTTTGTTTACGCGCGAGTTCATCACACAAAATATTAAATCGTAAGAAATTTGGTTTTACTTTCCATCCAGTCCAATCATAGACGCATTCTGTACATCCTATTTTTATTTTTTTTTTGAACAAATATCCACTCTGCTCATAACTGTTTATGTCTTCAAAGACCGAGAATTGCAAACAGATTGTGACTCTCGGTTTGAACTTGGTTTCCTAAGTTGCACCATATTGTGTAAATTAATTACTGCCTGGATTTGTCCGGCAAAGCTGGTTGGCTGCTGAAGAGGAAGTGATCTTATCCCTGTAAGGAAGTTACAGCCCATCAATTGTGGACTTTCTATCGAGATTGATTCATGCTAGTAGTGAAAAATAAGGGGGGAAAAAAGGGTTGTCTAAACAGAGTGGGGGGGGGAGGTGATTTAAGGTATTTTGGTTTGGTACCCTGCTGTCGTCGATTTGACGTTTGGAATGCCAATAATGGCGACTTTGCCAGAAGAAATCAGTTTAGAAAGATTTATGACAGGATGTATTAGTGAAAGGGCCCCTCAGAGGGAAATCGACAAAATATTATGGTCACGAATTTGTTTAAGAAGAAATACAAAAATAGAAAAAAAAGAAGAATATACAGTAAGCAATAGAAAGAAAAAGGAGAAAGAAAGATCGTGGTATCATTTGTTATTTGTTATCATTTTGTTATCATTTGTTATCATTGATTTGTTATCATTGGTATAACTAAGTTTTACTTGCCTGCATGTTGACACATTTTAGAATTAATTTGAAAAGGTGAGACAGTTTAAGGACAATTGAGATATCAATGTTTATATGCCGGCTTACAGTGATAAGTAGGCCAGAACACACTGGGCATGGTCTGCCAATGTTTTTAGAGATTACACAATTCTGTTTCCTGATTAGACACTGCCAGTGTAGAGCTGTGACAGTCCAGTTTTCCAATCTTGTTTCTATTCTGAAACAATTGTGGCACTATAAAGCATTTTAGCTCAGATGTCGGTCATGGATGAATTTAATAGTCACTGCACACATTTCTAGTTCAGATGTGTATCTGCCATCGTATAAACTATTGCTCAAATTTGGTAATATGTCAATACCAGAAGATATTTTGTTGTCCCCTTTCTGATTTCTCTGGATGGGATCGTGGGCAGGAGGGAAGGTTGGGTTAGGGGGTGTAGCTCTAAATTGACTATAGTATCAAAATGTCAATACTGCAGCAAAAGTAACAGAAAATGTAGTACCACAGAATTCATTCACTTATAAACATGATATTGTGCATAAAGGGAAAAAACAAAGTTTTACCATTTGTTATGTTCCCCATTTTTTCTGCAGGAGATGATTGGTAACTTGTTCAAACTCAACGCTCGCATCGACGGGATGGACATCATCGATCCAAGTCGGAGGTTACTCAAGGAAGGGAAACTGGAGAAACTGACCACAAGAAATGACCTTCAGGATAGATATATTTTCCTGGTTAGTGATGATAAAAATGATGAAATGGACAAAGAAACATCCATTGTAAAGGAACTTGAAACTCGCTGGTGTTTTATAGTCACAAAGTCCATCTCTGAGCCCACCCTCCCCCCCCCCAAAAAAAAATCCCCAAATGATCATCTATATCATTTAAAACTAGACTAAAAGTTCTTATTCAAACCTATTCCACTGTCATTATCAACATTCTCTCTGCAGGTTTATATGTATTAATTTAACATGAATATATCCAAAATAGTAGGTATAGTAGTAAGTGTGTCGTAAGTAACTTGTACCAACCTAATGATATACAATTAACACAGAAGTAAATGAACGACACAAAACTGTGGCTGTTAATACATTTGAAAAGAGCAAGCAAATTTCCTTGGCAACAATGTGATTCAAAGTAGTGACCTCGGGGTCACAAGGTCACAGGGTCACTGTACTCTACCAACCGAGCTAACCAGCTCTTAGTCTCTGTCATTCTAGTAAAACATTTCTTTACTCCTTTCAAATTTGATATGCAGATTAAATATGAAAAAGATTTTTCTTTTATACCTTAATTCTGTTATTTTGTTTTAAATAAAAATTCTGTTATTTGTTTTAAGTCAGTCAGAAAAAGTCAACTAGTATAGTTCCAACTTGGCAAGCAGCTTGAAAGATATATGAACATTTATAGAAGTATCGAGCTACAAGGCTGGTTTTTTTTTCTTAAGGGAAACAATGTTTAGGGAAGAATGTAGAAATCCACCATCCTCTGTCATCTAAACCCCGTAAGTTAAAATGATTTAATCCCTCTTGACTTCAGCTTCCAGGGACTTAAATATCAATTGGTTCCCAAAACTAAATAAATCTCGTCACTTTTATGCAACGCAACAGATTAAATCAGTGACCAATATCCCTGCCCTGGACACTAAAACACCTTTGAAGTGGCCATGACAAGTTGCTGCGGCATGTTCTTTGATGTTATGAATTTGAGGAGGAAATAAGAGATCATAGAACTGCTTTGTGCCAACAGAGAAAAGGCTGCAGTAGGTTGTCCATAGAGATGTCCGTAGTGTTTTTGCTCTGTATATTTTCTCTGTATATAATCATAGTATATTGACAGGCAGTTTGCCAGCTGGTATTGAATCATCAGGTGTGTAACCGCCTGGAAGTATAGCCATGTAGTGTCGTAAACCACCTGCCATGTGATATGTTAGTCTACCTAAAGGATAACAAAGTGACAAACTTCGCCAGAAATCAGTTTACATTGGTTATACTGTATGGAACTATAGTGTCAGTCCAATTCGAAATCTGACAACCTTTGCCAGAAATCAGTTTACATTGGTTATACTGTATGGAACTATAGTGTCCATTTCAAAATCTGACAACCTTCGCCAGAAATCAGTTTACTTTGGTTTTACTGTATCGAACTATAGTGTCAAATTCAAATCTGACAACCCTTCAACTGAAATCAGTTTACATTGGTTATACGGTATGGAACTATAGTGTCCATTTCAAAATCTGACAACCCTTCAACTGAAATCAGTTAACATTGGTTATACTGTATTGAACTATAGTGTCAGTCCAATTTGAAATCTGACAACCTTCGCCAGAAATCAGTTTACATTGGTTATACAACTTATACTGTATGGAACTATAGTGTCAGTCCCATTCAAAATTTGACAACCTGCCCCAGAAACATCGGTTAAAATCCACATCTCAGTTGCTTCTAATCCTTCACATGGCTTGAACATTGACATCAGAGTACTTTGCCCTGTTTTTGAAGAATTTTTTTTTTTTATTTCAAATACAGTTGAATCAAACTGTATTAAAATGGTAGTACTAATGCATATGTGCAGACATAACTTGTTATTTTCTCTTCCATCTTTCAACAGTTTAATGATATGCTCCTCTGCTGTGGTTATAAGAAATCAAAACTGACGAGCAAAACATATAAACTCAAGGAGAAGCTGGATGTCGACGGCATGCATGTATGTATACACATTAAGAATCATGATATTATTTATTATGTTATTATATTATTCATTATATTATTATTATTATTAACCACGCTGTCAACATGTCGTCTGTTTAGTTCCGTCGTGAAGTGATACTTACCACCCTGGAAGAGAACGTATTCTTTGTATATGCAAATTTCTTCCCCCAACAAAACAATTTGTGACAAAGTTACTTTAGACTTAGGCTTAGTTGAAAATTTGGTGCATATAAATAGTCAGTATAGAAGAGCTTGAAAATGACTATACTGCCCCATAAAAATCGCCTGTTACCGATGGTAACAGCTCGGTACGTAGCACTAGTATACGTTTGATTTCTTCGTCGATAATCTCTTACCGACAATAGTTGCAAGATTAGAACTACATTGCAGTTACATAAGACACCTGGGTTAAGTAGATAATACTCCCGAACTTTAAAATTTTGACACGCAATCAGATTTGATTTAATGATGATTTACAGTGTCAAGAATATATTTTAATTGAAGATGTAATTTGTCATTGGGTTTTCTTTTTCTTCTTCTTGTATTGTTGTTTGGATAGGTTCTCGATAGCGTAGGCCAGAGATTTCAGATCGAAGCTGCTGGCGTTACCTTAGAATTTCAAGCTGCCTCAGAGGAAGATAAGGAAGAGTGGTTAGAGGTGTGTACGACCAACAAAACAAAAACAAAAACAAAACAAAAAAAGAAGAAAAATGGCGATATCTTAACGAGGAAGTTAAGACAAAGCAGAGCGACAGGAACTCAAACCTAACCATTAACTTATATAAAAGACATTATGATTACACCCATGAACAAGTCATAACTTAGTGAAACTGACATAAAAACATTGCCAGTTTCATTTAGAAGAATCCGTAAGGTTTGCGTGTTGATCGATCGACGTGCTAACCTGTACATATGGTGCACACATCTCTCTTTTGCTATGAAGTCACCTTTTTCAAAGGTGGGGAAAAGTTTGATGACCAAGAACTAAATTACAAAAAAAATTGATTAGCCATGAGGGAATGTTCAAGAAAAAACCTTATCTACTAGGTTTTTGGAATTTCTAAATGTTGATTCAGTGTACTTCATTTTAGGTATTGTTTATCTGACATAATACACATCACTGAAGATATTTTTCAATTAAATCATAGGTCATTTACATTTTCAGGAGAAAGTGGACAAAAAGGACGTTAGTTTCTGATTTATTTTGTACCCTATCTGCTATAAACTTGCATATAGCTACCACAACTCGGGGTGACGGTCGGTGATGTTCATTGCACAGTTCCTTTTAACGATTAGACTTATAATAGTTCTGTCATACCTCCTGATATGGTACCATGGTAACAACATTTGAATCACTCTCTTTATCCATCGCAGGCGCTGCTAGGTGCAGTCAGAGAACTGATACGAAAGAAGGATACATTTAAGAACAACTTTGCCGATGCTTTCGAGATAAGCTTTGAAGACGTAAGTATTTACGGTATGTCATCTTAAGAGAGTGTAACAGAGTCGAGAAGTGATAACATATGGAAAATTAGTGTAGAAGCCTTGTATGGCAATGCATGGCAAAAGACTTCACACACAAAAGACACAAAAGACAAATAATAGCAAAATAAGTATACGATTAAACGTGTGATTTCATAATGCCATAGAATTAAAGTTCAGCCTTCATTTTTAATACATTTACTTTATGGAAGCAGATTCTTTTTTATTCTCTTTTCGAAGGAGAACTAATAAAAAAACGATCCTCAATTTTCCGAGTGTCTCATCCTTTCTCTTATAGCAATTAGGTAAGCAGCCACCTAATTATATCAAGGATGAAGATGTCACCATGTGTATGAGGTGTGGAACGGATTTTGAAGTTCTCTTGAAGAGGCGTCACCACTGCCGGGCATGTGGATATGTAAGTGATAATAATAATAATAATAATAATAAAAAGACACTGTGTATTATCAGATGGGACAGTATACGCAGCAGGCGCATAGCCAAGGAGGGCGAACCTTGAGCATATTTTTTTATTTTTTTTTATTATGTTTTTATGATATCGCTAGTAGTTTCAAAAAGAGAAAATGCTAAGATGCAACTTACAAGGCCTGGCAAGTGCCATTTCCAGCGATCTGGGAGGCATTTTCAGCCAAAACTTTCTTGTGCGCTTCGCGCCAATCATGGTGGCGCTACGCTTAGATAGTTTGCAATGCCGTATCTACGGCTCTGATAGTTTGCCTACAGTTTCGCCCCTCCCTTGGCAAATTCCTGGCTACGCGCCTGATACGCAGCAACCTATTAAGGATTGGGTCAGAACCAGTAATGAGCTACGGGGACGTTACAAGTTGGATACGTTTAATCCCTTTAGTAACCTCCGACTTGGATCGATGATGTCCATCCCGTCGATGCGAGCTTTGAGTCCGAACAACACCAATCATCTCCAGTAAAATTGCGAATAAATCAAACATTTAACTATTCCCCCCAATCGCACGGTTACTTGCGCTTGTGGTTGGGGGTAATTGTAAAAGTTTATAGAGGCAAAAAGCTTGTATGTGAGAGAGATTTTAGTTTGAAGTTGTATCTAAAATACTAATGAGAAGTTATTATTTTACTAACTTGAAATTAATTCTCTTTTAAAATAATCTCCAGGGAAAATAATGTGTGTTGTCCTCAGATTAGATTAGTTCTTGTAAGTTTTGGGATTCATTAAACCTAATGGCTGCAATGTGGAATGTATTTACAACATTGTAACGAGTTCAGTGCATAGTTCACTTAGTATTGAACAGAACAATGTTGATATATTTCCAACAATTTCAACAACTTCTTTTTCTCCAAATTATTTGACTATTTTCAGGTTATATGTGGACGGTGTAGTAACAATCAAGTTGAAATTCCGTACGACAATAATAGACTAAATAGGGTTTGTAACCAATGCTTCCAGACACTGGGAAAACAACCTGTCATTGACGATTTAGCCAGAAGGGTAAGCTCTTCTATTCAGGGGCTGAAGGCTTTCAGACTTAATTTATTCACTACAAATTAAGACAAATTTCCTATTGGTGTGGGTGTGTGGGGGGGGGGTGGGGGAAGCTCTCTTTTTATCTTTCCTTGGTTAATTGACAAATCCCAGTACCAACTCCAAGGAAGGCTTGTATAAAAGGAACTAAAATGATGTTGCATGCATTTTTTCCCCATTTTGTTGGGAGAGGAGGATTGAGGTGAGGGAGGGAGGGAAGGTGGGGTTGGGGGGGAATTTAATTTTTCTGATAAATCAGTTTTTAGCTGTCAATTGACCCGGGCATTTCTGACACTGATATTTGCAAGTTAGTAATATTAATCGTCAAATACTCCTCAAGTTGTAGATTGCCTTTAACAAAATCAATTAACAAACATTCAATAGACAAACATTTTCAAGTACAAATATATCAGTTTCCTGGAAGAATTTCCTTCAGTAGTTTCTCCTTTCTCATTATTTTCACTAGTCCTTCGTTCCCAACCTTGATGAAACACGACACTTTGCCACCTCTTTGTACCTCCTTCAGAAGAACTCGTGGAACAAATATTGGGTGACAGCCACTCAACAGGACCTCTTTGCTCTCAAAGCACCGAGAGTGAGTACAAATTAAAAAGCAATGACGTGTATGAAGCTTGACTCATTATTCCCTTCTTGGTGTCCTTCTCTCTCCTTCTAAACCATGTACCCCTCTCCTTCCCTCCCCTGCCCCTCCCCCTTCCCTCCTGATCACTCCCAATATGTGGGTTGTTTACTTTCCTTCCAAACATTATTGACCCTTCTTCCCCTCCCACCCCCCCCCTCCGCATCATCTATTGTTTTGTCTACTAAACTGTAGCAAATTTTGGAACCAAAGCTAGAGGGTAGCTCATGTGGTCTACAGCTCTTGATCAAAAGTAGCTGGTTCTAATGAACCAGGGTTTTTATTTCAAACAACTGATTTCATTTATGAATTTGCTTGTTCTATATGTTCAGTGTAGGTGGGTGTGTGTGATGGATGAAAAATAGTCCAATTTTCAAAGTCAGTTTGTTGCAACATGATGACCAAATTACATTCTTTTATATGAAGTATGGTGGGAGACTATGTTTGAATAGCCTCCCTTGTTTCCTTAATGGCCGATTCTTTTGCGTATTCAGACAATCAGAATCAATGTCACAAAGTTGGACCACTTAATTCTAAAAAAGCTGCTCTCCTTTTGTAAACAGAAGAAGAAGCAATATTTTTGTTATAATACCAATTTTAATACACAGTGCTTTTTCTAGTTTGCAATGTATGATACAAAGGGAATGATCCGTGTTTATGTTGGTTGGAGAACGTCAATTGGCAGGACTCAAAAATGGTTTTCGGCTCAATCACTGGTTCGAATTCCATTTTTTTTTTTTTACATAAAAATGTTCTGTAGAATCAACGGTAAAGAACTCCCCCAATCAAAAGATAAGACATATAAGCAGCAAATGTTGCATTCTGAGGTAGTTTTAGATTATTAATTAGGTTGTGATAAGGAGGTTGAGGTGTGGTGGGGGGGGGAGTTGGTGGTGTGGCCAGAGGACCCCCTCACACACACCAGAGCTCTGTATTCATAATAATTCACGCTTGTTAACGGCGTCGTGCGATTCTTTACTCTTGTCGCTTCCACAGCATCTTTTCTGCTGTCAGAGCTGTGTCACATTTTTTCTGTAAAGTATTTGTTGCCAATACACGTTTGAAAATGTAAATCTATGTACGTGATTGTTTATTGCGTAGGATGTCAGAGCCGTCCTGACACTTCCGGTCAAGTTATACGAGGTGAAAGAAATATCTGCTGAAGACGGTGTCCCCGCCGGCAAGGACTATGTATTCAAGTTGGAGCACGGTCAGACTGCTTACTACTTTGCCGCCGATTCGTTCAAGATCAAGTCAAGGTGAGAGAAATTTGTCTAGCTTGCAGACCGAGGGGAGTCTGGTCGATTAGCGTTACCCATAATCTCAGAACAGAAAAACAACTTTTCTGTGTTTGAAAGTTGTAGAAAACATGTAGTACAGACTCAAACGAAATTAATATGCCGGTCTAGTTAACGGTGTAAAGTATGCCATCGTCTTCCAACACCAAAAAATTAATGATTTAGAGCCAAAAACATATTGTGATTTGGTTTCGTTATTTTCTCATGAAAGATTCTTGAAAGCTCCAATAAAGGAGATTAATTGTTTAATTAGTCAGCTTAAAAGCAGGTAAAAACAGATGAGTATTTTCGGCCTTTTCCCGAATATTTTTGGGCCTTTTTCCCTTCAGACATGTTTACAACGCTATGTCCCTGTCATACCACAAACAAATTTACTGTTGGTGTCACTGAGCAATTAAGTCATATTCCTCTCAGTGTTTCTCTATGAAAACTAATTAAGTTTTGCGTAGTGGCCTTTTGAAAAGTCAAACAATGCAACAGCCTCACAGCTTTCTGATGTAAGACATCTGCTTTAGCCAATCAGGCCTCTTTTTTCTACATCTTTCTGATGTAGGACATCTACTTTAATGAATCTTGCCTCTTTTTTCTACATCTTGTAGAGACTTTACCACCCTTCATTACACAAGTGTAGGTTGCTAGTAATTATTAGCGCTAGCAATTAGTTATGCAATTATTAGTTACTTTCTGCCAGATCAAAAATATTATCAGAAAAACAGGTGAGGCTCTATCAAGGCTATTTGGTTGGAAGTAAAATAATAACAACAAACTTACAGAACTACGTCAATTCTCTACTTCATCTTATACACATGGGTTTTGAATGGTTCATAAGTTTAAGGCCGGTTGTGATCAGCATCTTATGTTCTACTTGATATGTCTACAGTTAAAACATCAGCAAGGTTAATGTGGGTGATGTGATGATGATTCTGTTTGTTGTCGTCAAAAATGAGAGCAGAGGATATAACCTCCACTTATTCATACTGGTTTAAAAATTCCCAAATCTGGTTATTGTCCGCTGACCGTGCATTGTAAACCTGCATGGATAATGCAAGGTAGACTCACTACTGGTCAATGAGTACAATTTGCAAGAACAGAAAGTACCTTGGCAAGCTTAATCCCATAGATTATTCCATATTAAGCCATGTCACAGCAAACCAATCAGATCAAGTATGGTATAGCAACAAACCCCCCTCGTCGTTAACACCCACTTGGCAAAGAAGATGACCAAAAATAATCAGAAAGCCAAACCTTCATCCTGAAGTATACTGAACCATAGGGTTATGAGCAACACCGATGACCTCACCTAGCAACACTGCCATCCAGACCAATGTTAATGTTAATAACGTTATTGCGTTAAGCAGCCATCAAAACTAAAATAGGCCCAACGTTAGTATCAGAAGTTATTAGAGGCTTCGACCCAGCAAAAGAAGCAATGCTCAGATGAACTTGAGAGGGATTTATAGTTCAATTTTATAACCTGTCTGATGGTATGCCATTGGTAGCATGCATGCGCCAATCATAGTGCAAGTGGAGCTAAGAGGAGGGATGAGAGAGGCTCTTTCCTTAACAGGTAGGGAATATGGCAACTTTGTTAAAATACTGAACTTTTGAATCCTGCCAGTAAAACTGTATCAAACCATACAAGTAGGGAAAACGGATGTCTATTGCCAACAGAGTGACAAACTTTTTGGTTTTGTTTTTTTAATCTTTACAGGTGGATGAAAATCTTATCGGACGGACTGGACGATGATTTAGAGAATGATGAGAGTACCACATTATGACCTTTGTTTTTAGGGGACAATAAATATCCACGGGATGAAACTCTAGTCAAAAGGAATTATTTGATGAAAAATTCCCTCGGGTGGGAAAGGAAAAAAAGTCTTTAACTTATCAGCCATTCCTCTTTCAGAGAACGGTCCTTTGTATTTTTCGAGATAGGAAAATGGTGATGCTTCCTGATTTGTGGGACAATTCAACGAACAGATTTATGCGCTTGTATCGGTCGTTGTTAGTGTATACTATATTGTGTTTATATAAACCATAAACAGAACAAAATATTCCATATCATAGAAATGAAATATTTTATGAGTAGATTGAAAGGTGGTTAGTCTGCTACCCATATAGGTTTGTCAGTTGGTAGCAAATTTATCTGAGATAGTGAATTTTCCATGGCTGCCGACTTAATGCAAGAAGAACATGAGAGAGTTGCGCCGTGGTCACTTGCGTTTGGAAATGATTGACGGAAAATGTAGATGAATTTCGTAGTTGCCATCTGCAGGTGCTGTTCCATGGTAATAGGACTCAACGGATGTATCCACTAGAATGGAGAGCGTGGTGGCCAATTGGCTAAGGCGTCGGACTCGTGATCCAAGGATTGCTGGTTCGATTCCTGCCTAGTTCATTACACTGTGTCCTTGGGCAAGATGCTTTATCTCAATTGCCTCTTTCCACCCAGGGGTTAAATGGGTACCTGTGAGGTAACTTGTCATTGGGTGCAGTATATAACTGCTGCCGACTGGAGGGATTGTCTCTGGAACAGGTTATCATTGACCAGGGGTAATATAACGTCTGTAAAGCGCTTTGAGACCTATTGCTGGTATAAAGCGCTATATAAAAAAGCAAATATTATAATAGGTTGGGTTTCTCTTTTATCATATATACATATATATGTGTTTGGTGTAATTATTCAGTAATTAATAATATAACCTGTCTTTAGAAATGTCCCTTTCATACCTTGAGTTCATTGAATATAATGGAATTTAAAGCTATGTTACAATTGAGATGGGGAATCAATGGAATCATGAAATTTTTTTTTTTTTTTTTTTTAAATTTTGATCAAATGTTTCCTAGTAAACATCGCATAAATGAAGTGATTTACAAAAAGAGGGAACTTTTTACCATTGATTATCACTTTTTTTCATCAAAACTTGACATAAAACAAAACAAAGAATATTGGAAATACAGCCTCAGTTAAATATAAGCCATCTCCAGTCAATCTGTTCTATCAAAAAAACAACAGAAAGTTTGCATGATGTCATCTTAATGGTATTGAAATGTATTTGAGGCGAGCCAGCACAGCAAAATTGCTTTCTATCTGGACCAGTGATCTTAAGACAAACACGGGGGGAGGGGGGGGGGGAGGGGATATCTAAGGGAACAGCCAGGTGTATTGCATTCCTGCCTGTCTACCACCCTCCTCTCTTGCCCCTTGCTTCAAATACACTAGTCACAAAATACTTCATTGTCAGTTTGCTTTATTTTATAACAATGCAATATTTGAAATCGTAATTAATATTTCCTAATATTCCTATCAGTTAACAACTAAAACCAAGCAGCATATTTTGAACACAAGGAGAACTTTGTAAATTGTTATTGCATGATAGGGCTACTAAGTATCACCAGAATTCTCCTTTCAGGGTGGGAGGTGGGGGGGGGGTGAGGGGGATGGAAGTGAGTTGGAGTTGGGAAAGTTGTATCCATTTCATGAGCTAGCTAGTAACTTTATAGAATTTTGCAGAGTATTTATAGATTAAAAGAAAAAGCTCCCAATGAGATTCTTTTCAAATAATGCTATGCATGATTTGGTGTACTATATATAGCATAGGTGGAAATATGGTTAATTATGGTTTGTTAATATTTCTAATTGTTTTTATTTTTTGAAAAATGCAGCATGAAATTGGTGTATGAAATCCCACCCATGAAAAATATTTTCTCAGGCAATACAACTTTGACCACCAATGTGAAGGTGCTCTGTTGTTGTCACCAATACCTGGTGTATCATAATTAATGTCCTACTTTCTATACAGGCTTCACGTCCATTTGGAATTTTTTTGGGGGGTTGCATCAGTATTTCCCCCAAATATGGTGTAAAGACCATAACTGGTCACCTCTACATCATGCTAAATGCATTTGAATTACGTTATGCACCATCACAGGAAACTTTGCCTCCCAACTATTTTTTTTTTATAATTATATTTTGATTTCTAATGACAGGGGTTAGGGGTTAGGGGGGGGGCATTAAGACATTAAGAAGAGGTCTGTCATCCACACAAATGAGCTTACCTTCTAAGGTGTTCACATTGGATTATTAGTCTTGGCTTTGTGAGAAAATATTATGTAAATTTTATGTAAATGTTTATTCTATTTCTAGTACTGTAAGATATATCTGCCTATTTTTCCCTGTTCTTGTTTTAAGATGCCTGAGAGTTAATGTGTTGTGTAATTTGTTAATATTATGTGAAGTGCTATATTTATTCATATATATTTAAACTACTGTAACAATATTTGGACATTTTTTGTAAAGATTTTCGCAAAGAAATAATACTACCTGCAAAGACAGCTTTGCCTTCAAGCTAGTGGTGAATGGATTTAAAAAAAAACAAAATTGTTAATTAAATTAAAATGGTAAAAATAATTTCTTCATAAAGGTGTCTGATAGTGCCAAAATCGTTAGTATGACTTATTTTAGGTTTTATTTTGCTATTACATTGCAGTACATACCTCTTGTCCTTACTGCACTAATATATTTGATATCCGATATTTGAGATAGCCAGTAGATCTGAATAAAAAAAGCGATTTTCAAGGACTCAAAAGGTTTGAAGGAAAATGATGTTTTTAAAAAAGAAATAATCCTTTTTTTTTATCGTAGAAGAATTTAAGAAAGATGAACAATTTCGGACTGGTCTTCTGGATGTCTGTTTTGGACATTTTCGCTGAACTCAAGCACACTGCACAGGATGAGCAGATGTCAGTTTATCAATCAAGACATGTAGAATTGATTTGAATTATTCTACTGCAAGTTGGTGTATTTCAAATTTTGGAAATCTAGGAAAAAAAATCTGCTGTAAATTAAAGATCTAAATCTGGTCAGGGAGGGTATTGGGGTTAATATTGCAACTGTATTAATATTGTTGTGTAATTAGCAGATGAATCATTCTTTGGCAAACTTGTCAGGGACGAATCCAGGATTTTGAAAAGGAGTGGGTGTGGCTCTGACATTGTAGAAGGAGACTCTCATGTGAGGGAGGGGGGGGGGTCTGGGGGTCCTCTGCTAGAAAATGAGAAATGCTGCATTCTGAGTCATATTTATATATTTGTCTGTCTATAACTAGTCATTCGCGTAAGGTTGTGCTAATAACTACCTGTTGATAGCACTAGTGTGGGCTTGATAATGTGTATGTTTGTGGAGTGAGGGTAGGGGAGGAGTGGAGTGAACTCTTCCACATGCATATTTAATCACGTTCAGTTACTTAGACAGGTGAGGTTGAATCATAATTCTTAATTATTTTAGCTTGTTCCATAAGACATTGAATACTGATAAATGGGAAGAAGGTGGAATACAAAGTTGTTTTATGTGATGTGATTGTTTGACTACTTAATTTGATTTGATGATTGTCATATCGTGTACAATTGGACCCAAAAATGCAATTGAACAAGGTGTGTTACTGAATGTGACCATCTGATCCATTGTTGCTTCACATAAATGTTTAGAAAATATGGAGTATCAATTTACAAACTTCATGTTATGTTATTGTAGAAATATATAAATAAATATAGCAAAATGTATTTAGGGCAATTGCAAAACTTTAAATATAGGCCTCATCTCACTTAATTAACTTTACACAGATTTTTGTAATGAGATGGTATAAAGTGATTAATTATGTATAAAACGACAACATGTCTTGTAGATTTGGAGAAGAAGAAATGATAATATATAACACAGGACATGACTTGAAACTCTCCTTTTTTACTGGCCATTTCTTTCTCTTTCTTCAAGAATTATGACAACGTTATTGAAAAAGTGTAGTAGTTACACCCAATAAATCCATTTATGTACTGCAACAATAGCTAGGCTACTACGACACAAGTTAATTGTGATAGGTAACGAAAATATCAAATGGGGAATTATTTATTTCAGCGTAAATAATTCAACTATTAACTGCATGGCTGGTTTGTAGTGTGAACTTTTCCGTCTCTCAAGTGACACTTTGAACCCAATATACGGTATGTGTTTCGTTTTTGTCTTGGTTCCACAAAATATTTCCGAGTGAAATTTCCAACTCTCGTATAAGTAATCTAACTTCGCTTCCATTGACGTTGAAGACTTAGTACCGTACGTCAGTAACAAACAATGTTAAATCTGTTACTATTATTATTATTCAATATTTATTGTGATAATTCGTGGTATATTCCACGTGGATGTCATTCTACCTCTGTTAATGATTGTGCCTTGGAATGACGAATTTATGTCTCAATTAGTAGCTAAGTTAATTGGGTGCTGACTAAACAGTCATTTAGTGAGCGACAAGACGTACCAATAAGGGCTTCTTCTTCTTCCATTGTTTGGTTGTTTCTTTTGTGTGGAACGTAGCTCGTCAAAGGTAATAGATTCCCTAATGGCAATTGAACTTCGACTAATTGTTAACATAAATGATAGAAAACATACGGTAAGCCTGCAATGGTCATGATTAGCGATTTCAAGTATGACTACGGGGAGGGGGAAGGGATCAGGGGAGGGATAAATACATGTTTTGTAATATATGTAGAGCATAAATGGTTAGTTCAAAGAACGAATACCTGTTGCCCCGGCCTTCACCTCATTGCTACATTTTTTCTTATTTTCTTTTATCTTTCTCCGGTGACACATTTAAACCGCCCGGACATTACAACTGAGTCTAGGAATTGCCCCCAAAGAGCGGGTATGGAATGTTCAAACAAAAGCAAAATGACAAAGAACAATAGTCCTATATATAGGGTTAGGCCTACACAAGCCTTTCTAACGTACATATTTACAATTCCTCTTGCATTGATTCGAAGTACAGTTAATGACCTACTATCTCACTATAAACCGGCCTACTTGTACGCATGCGCGCGCATCCATTGACCTGTGCTTAATATTCATATTCATGACACTACCTACCTAGCCATACATTGCAGACTACAGAAACTCGACGACCGAGAGTGAATAATTTCCTAAGGTGAATGACATCTTGTGTAGCTGAGGATTTAGCTTTCAGTGGGACGAGTAGTGAATTACAGGTACTTTCATTTTAAAGTTATCCATTTAGGGGTTCATGGTTTTGCCATATAAAAAAAATTCTTTGGGGCGGCTTGCCTTCCCGTTGTTTTTTCGGCTTTTGGGCTTTGTTTTGTTCTTCGGGGTTTTTTTGTTCTATGTAAAATATATGGTAGGATAATAGAGCTACTGTTAGGCTATAATAAAGGTTAGACAATGTCATGATGAATATTAAGTAGTAAGAGGTCAAAACAGGTGTTTTAGTATAGGCTTTCGAATTTAACAGCCTACCACGGACGGTATTGCACAGTGACATATATGGTAGGAGAGAATATTACACTGTTATAACAGGAAT
The DNA here is from genome assembly GCA_000934455.1 of Apostichopus parvimensis. NCBI lineage: Eukaryota > Metazoa > Echinodermata > Holothuroidea > Aspidochirotida > Stichopodidae > Apostichopus > Apostichopus parvimensis. Next base: position 25,235 of record KN887402.1, on the reverse strand, counting down.
ATTACACTGTTATAACAGACTATAACAGGGTTGTCCAACCTACGGCCCGCGGGCCACAGTCCGGCCCGCCGCAGGGTTGCGTCCGGCCCGCCAGAGATGCTCTACGGTGCGAAATTTTAGTGAGCAGATTTATTGATAACAATTTGAAGCTATATAATCAATCATTCGAACCTACTGGGTCCAAAAAACTGCATACAGGTCAGTTTGTGTGACGCTCTCTCAGCGGAGGGGGGGGGCGGCTGGACTTTATTCATCTGTTTTATCAGGAAGGAAAATAAATCAGTGCGCTCCGCGCGCAGTGCTCACATTTTGTTGCCGTGGGCTTCGGGCAAAAAATCGACAAATCGAGCGTAGGGTTCATGCGGCCCCCTCCTTCATCAAGATCATTCCATGTGGCCCTCCTCTGCAAAAGGTTGGACAACCCTGGACTATAATAAAGGTTAAACGTTGTCTTGAGATGCAAATACAGTAAGCTACTATCGCCGGTATTTTAATTAGGCTAGCGAATTGAATTGCTTGATAAACTGAGTTAGGGGAGTTTTCCTTTAACAAAGCTAAGCTTACTTGTTTCTCATTTGAACTTTTGGAGTGAGAAATAATGTCTATCGGGCTTATTTGATAAGTTCCGTGACCGCTAGTGGTCCGACAGTGGATACCGTCAATGAATACCCGCAGTTGACGTGCCGCACATGTAGGCCAACCCATGCACCGGTTTGTATGACTCTCATTTATATAGGCTATGCCTGCGAGGGGGAGGGGGAGCGGCGGGTTCACTGAGTCCTGATGTTTAGAAAAAGAAAATGTTAGACGTAAAACTGCGTTCGACGGCACATTTAATTTTAAGCTGCAAATGCAACTAAGCGGAAAGTATTTTTCTGACTTTGCAATTAGATTCGTGTTCACTTCTACGACGTCCAGTTCTTACATATGGAAGGAAGCAGTGAAATACGATTTCATGAGACTACCAATTTACAAACATCCCTAATCCAGCCTTAATTCCGTAACTCAGTAATTTGCTATGACATTTGGACAACGAACTCTAACACATTCTTGTGCTCAAGTATACACAACCCGCCCCTTCCCCGGACACACCGGCAGTCATAATATGAAAATAAAGTCCTAGTGTACAGTACATAAATATATAACATAGCCTATAAATGTGCGTTACTAACTAATCTAGTTGAAAATTCTTCAACACTTAAGTTTCAAAAACTTGCTTAATTAGCACTTTTTTTGCATCCAAGCAACCTCCATTTTACCAAATTTCTCAAAGGGGAGGGAAACCCTCTCTTAAAACTTAAAGTGATTAACCCTTCATTTGATGACGTAGGCTGCCCGGCATCATCTATGAACCTCCCAACATGTATTGTACTCGATATTGTGCTACCACATTAAGTGAACAGTCGTTTCGGTTGATTTACTTGTATAGGCCTACTGTCATGCATTTGCAGAATAGCAGCTGAACAGAAATAATACATCCACAGACTGTACGCTAAAGTTATTATTTTACTACTAGCTATATACTAGTTTAGTAACGATTGATCCTTTCGTGACGTCGTTCAAATATTATCTATCGAAAACGATACCGATTTATAGTTTCATTGACGTATCCACTTAATGTAATATGCTCATTCTATATTTGTGACACGTTATACCATCAATCAAATAATAAACAATGAAATTTATCGATTCGTTTACTATTATGGCATAATACATTGCACACATTTATAACTTGTAAACTTGTCAATGTATTTTCCGTTTCAAGTTAAAGAGTACACCGGCCGTCAAGATCAAAGAGTTAGGTTATTTTGGTTCTTTTTGCAATGCACATGAATGTACCTTTACTAGTAATGGTACTACTTGATTCCCTGACATATAAATGAAGACGAAGATGGTAACAAAGTAACAACAAAGTAACAACAAAGTAACATATTTCACTATACCCAGGGGGTTGGAAGCTTCCAAAAAGTGGGGGAGGGGCAGAACATCAGAAGGGCACTTTCTCATTCTACAACCACCACTTGTTATGCTATAAACCGATACACACCGGCCCTATCACTTAAATATATATGATGTGTTAGTATGCTATCAATACTATTTACTGAGATTGTTTATTGTTCACCATGCTACATAAAGATATGGGATGCCATTTTAAAAATAGCAGATACAGACTAAAAATAAATAATTAAAATAAAATATTAAAATTAACAAAGGCTTTAGATATCCAAAAGATAGTTCTTCATCAAAGGGACACATTATATTTGCCATTAGGGCACATTTGCTACTTTGGAAAAAAGTGGGGGCACCTGCCCCCAGTGTCCCCCTCCTCCGGCTCCTACCCCCTGACTGTACCGATCCAAAAAATATATCTAGTACATCTTCTTTCACATTATTGCGGTTCCTCTCATCAAAATATAAAACACAAACCAACAAAATAAATGCTGTGTGCTGCGAGTTAACCATTTCGTGACATAATGGATCTCCTTTTGGTAAGTTGTCAGTGCATACTTCCGTGGTAACAGAGGTCAGTCTAGATATGACGTAACCCTATAAAGCCGTTGTTGATTTAACTTTAATAGTCGGTAATCACAATCTCGGCTTTATAAACCGCAAGAGCCTCTACGTTTGGCATAGATTTACCTCGAGTTTATATTATTGACGTTTCTATTCGATATCACTCAACAATTCAGTATATTAGCTCAACTAGTTAACCAAGTATCGAAGACCCCCCCCCCCCCCAAGAAGATAAATAAGTAAATAATAAATACATAAAAATTATAGATAAATAATAATAATAACAATAATATATTTATTTGAATGAAACGGCGTTCACACCATAACTCAAAAGCGCAACATACTGATATAGTGTTACCGCTCGCGCTGGTTACGTGTGAACATCGTGCAAATTGCTGCTTCGTGCAACAACAGAAAGAAGATAATAAGCAAATAAATCAATACATAAATACATAAAATAAAGAAATAACAATAATATTTTCATTTGTATGAAACGGCGTTCACACCATACCTCAAAAGCGCAACTTACTGATATAGTGTTACCCGCTCGCGCTGGGTACATGTGAACATCGTGCAAATTGCTGTGAGAAAACGTTTTCCCATAAAAGCGTAGAGGATTGGGTTGACCGCGGAATTCAAGTAAAGCGTCATGTAGAGCAAGTGTTGAAGTAAATCCATCGAGTTATACAAAGGAAAATCGTTTATCGCCTTAAAGAAGTAGTATGCGTGGGTTGGAATCCAACACGATAGGTAAATGATAACAAATATAATCATGTTTCTGACAGCTTTCCACGCATTTGAGCTTTTAGTCGGGAGTTTTCTCCGCCGGCTGAGCTGATCATGTGACGATTCACTAACTTGAGAGACCTGCTCACTTACGTTAGCAACTTTGATATCGTTCAAATTGATGGAATCCTCATCCGGAATTCCTTTCGGCAATGAAGGTGGTGATTTGTCACCTTCTGCAGGGGTAGGTGGTAACGGTAAACCGGTGCTGCGTTGAACAGGCTCCTCTCCACTAGTTCCTCTCGTGGCGTACAGGTGGTCGAGGACTTTTCTGACATTTACTCCTCTCTGATTATGGGGCAACGTCGCTGTCGTACCAACATTCACTTGAATACTACGTCTGTTTAACATTCTTCTCATCTTGGCAAAGTGGAGTTGCAGTTTGAATAATATTATGCAATTAAGTCCCGCAAGGCACAAGAAAGGTATAAATATATTCACACCTAACATGAAGATCAGGTATGGAATGTTACTCTTACAGGAATCGTTGTTTTGTCTGAGTAGTCCACGTACAAACACGATCAGAGAGCAATATATCGATGAGAAGACCCATGTCGCAACGATTATCTTTATATTGCCAGAGTTGGTCCGTCGAGGTTTGTAGTTGATCGGGTTGGTAATCAGGTAAAGCCGATCGAGACACATGACTACAACTGTGAATACAGAGGTCATATTCAAAACATAACCAACGTAAAAAACTGTTAAGGATAACGCCAAGACGCTCTCAATCCCTGGTAACAATACTGTCAGAATATGATATGGTATGTTGAATAATCCAACGCAGAAATCTGCAATAGCGAGGTTTACGGTCAGTAAGTTGAATGGCAACTCTCTCACTTCAAAACTGGACTTATAGGCTATTAAGATCGTTGCATTTTCGAGAAGAATAAAGACAGCTAAAATTGAATAGAGTATAACCAGCACGGTGGTCTGGGCGGAGGATAAATTTATATCATTGATAGATTCCTTTTCGGAACAATTTGAGTTGTTCATAGCCTGCATCTTTAGTCTATATATCCAACAACAATGTACCGTCTGAAGCAAAAACAAACCAACTTGAGCTTTGTGATAGATAATCCAATAGCTTAACTAGTCATGCCGCATATGCTGCGTCAGTTTCTCATCAACTACAAAGTTAAAAGAGGATTAATGAGCTAACTCCTCTGTGTGTTCATTAACTGCCACGTCACGTGATCGTACACGCCAAATTTCTTTTCTTCCTTTGTGTAATGTAGTAATTTGGCAGTGGACTTACACGTAACGAAGTCTGTGCAGTGTTTTTAATTTGATATCCTACTATTGTAAGGTAGGATTCAAGAAAGTTATCATTGTTATACAGAACAAACTCCACCTTCTGCTCGGGCCCAATCTTAGTTTGGAAAACCTT
>KN887401.1:49673-62712 GCA_000934455.1 Apostichopus parvimensis | reverse complement strand
TTATCGTATGATCGGTTGAAATGTTAGATTTGCCTGTCGCACTATGTCTAGAATACAGCCTAAATTGGAAGCTATAATGTAACAAAACTGATTAAATGGAAGAAAAAATACAATTCCTCCGTGCAATTGTCGATATTTGATAAGGCATTTAAACAGATTTTTCTTTGTCTTATATTTTGTCTGGATTGATTACCCAAAGACTAATGAAACATCTTACTACGATTTTAATTTGAGTATGATTTTATAACGTCTATTCCATTGGAAGGAGACTTTCAATCGTTTTAATCTTCTATTTTACTCAAATTACAGATCGTGTAATAACAGTATCAATTTTAAACAATGCTCTTACAATAATATCAGTTGTCATTATTATCACTAAACCGCTAATGCTTACTAGACGTCAACGTTGTGACACATTGTATTATAATAGCGCGACACGTTAATTAGAAATACAGTTAAACAAGTCGCAAACATTCGACAAATAATACGATAATTTATAGGTGTTTCATTTAATCTCACAAGAATCAAAACAGAAGTAAAAACAGCATAATGTTTATAAAAGTAACCTAAACGAAAAGTTATTTTATTGTTTCTTAAATTAATTAATTGCATGCCATATGAGCATATTTAGGGTTGTGCACATATTCTGTTACTTTTTTATTTAGCTAACGATATTTAAAAATATCTCAATTAAGTTTCCCATTCACAATAAAAAATAGTATTTCTTTCTTTTGGTTTACCTCTTATCTTGGCATTGTAAAACGACATTAAACTCTGAGTCGGTATCAATGAGTTACCTTTAGTCAAGTTATATTACTTCTCGAAAAAAATAATTGAGGAAATCAATATTATTTAACTGTCACTTTAAAAGGCTTGTGACTGAGTTTTTTCTTTACAAACTTTATCATTTTAAATAAAATTAATGAACATGTCTTACATTTATTCTGCTCTAATATCCATCATATTTAAAATAACGGTATTTTGGGATTAAATTCCCTTGAAATATCTAACAATATATAGCCTAACTGAAGGAAATGAGAAACACGAAAAGAGAGCAAAATTGGAAGCTAGCCACTTAAATCGCCAGAGACATTTTCATGATCGCGTATATCATACCATTCTTTCGTATAAGCAATTTAAAACCACAACGCAGTGCCTGCAAAATAGCATTTGTTAGTTTCTTCTAGTTTTGTGGAAGTCTTTTATCTTTGATAATTCGTTCTGAAATAAATCCGTGTAACCTAAGTTTTCTATTTTTAGCATTAATTTTGTACATTTCACTTTTTTTAGTTTCCATAAATTAGTTTTAAATTTGATTGACGTATACACCAGTTGGATTTATTGTTATACAATATTTGTTTCATTGAATATGTACATGTACAAGAATCGTGATCTTAATATTATATTTTCAAAATACATTTCAAAGTACCTTTATTTTTTGTTGCAGTCTGTTTGTTTAAGCTTTGGCACACATATAACAATATCTTTCAAAGAGATCTCTATGAACATGTGAAGGAAGTAAATATTTAGGTGCTCTTTAGAAATTTAAATCTGAAAAGGTTTTGATGATAGTTTGCAACAATATATTCAAACGTAAAAATTAGCATTTCTTCAAATTTGATTAAACCTGAACCACCCTTTCAAGTAATAGATACCTAATTTAAACGATGTACCTTGTCATGATAATTTTGTTCACTGTATTTACCCAACTGTTCACTATTTGAAATGGAAGTTAATTAAGCATCTTTGTGATTGGATTATCATATAGAAATGTTTGGTTTTGATTAGTTAACGCAGATGTTGCTTTAATGTATATATAAGGATAACTTTAACAAAGACGAGAAATAAAATGTCTGTTCGGAAATCATATCAAAATAACAGAGCTGAAAAAGGAAGTTGCCTTTATGCAGATGAAAATCAAGTTATTCGTATGTAGTTTATATCCAAAAATAAAAACAAGGCATTATAACAAATGAAAAAAAAAAGATTGAAAACATTTAACGATACACAAAGTACCGAATATCGCTCTGTATAAATAGGGAATCTCATGATTTGATTTTTAACAAGAAGAAAATTTAACTCATACATCTAAAAAAAAATAAAAAATTAAAGTTTAGTTCTCAGTTATAGCTGAAGTAAATGAATTTCTGTTTTTAGTTATCGTACTCGTAGCCAAAATTATGGAGTATAAACTTATAAACTAGAATGATCTACAGGTGTATTTAAGCTCACTAATTCATAATATGAATTGGGTGCTGTAACGTGTTGGTATGTATCTGTGAAAGGTGGGGTTGGCTATTGGAGGGAAACCTTGTGAACTGACGTGCTGTAAAATATATGTGGGGAGCGATATACTCATAAATTTGAAAAGAGATTACTTTTTCCTGGCCATATTACGAAACTTAATTGAATTTTAAAAATTGGTGTGTAACGGAAACACGTTTGAGATGTATGAATTAGCTTTTCTTTTAAGGATTTTATATGTGGGCAAATTTTTAAGAATACTGAATTTAAGCAAAGAAGAACCGATTAGAGCTAATCTTTTGTTTTTATTCTAATATATGTGGTTAAATTAAGGACGTTTTGTTATTTTTCGAAACACTGCTGTCCTTTCGCGAAGTTAAAATATTTTAATTATGAAGGCCTTCTAACTAAAATTTATCAGGAATTTTTATCGATATTTTCCTCATTTTTCGAAACACTTCACTTTGTCAAATAATTTAATGTCAACAGAGTTAGCTCAATAACACATAGACGCAACTTATTTTTATTTCGAAACAGAAGATATTCAATAGAGTAATATATAAAGTATATTGAATAAAAGAAACACTTACCATTTCTGTTCCAAACGAGCTCCAAATCGTCAAAACAGTCAAAAAAACGTTGAAACACTTCTCCATGATTTCGAGTTTGTATAAATGACATGCAAAGATATATTCGATGAAGTGCAAGATGGCAAATGACACAGGGTATCTATTTAGAGGTGACCAACACCCTATTGAAATGACCGTAGTAGTATGGATGTCCATTAATGCCATCATTTTATTTGAAATATGATTTGTCGAACAGCTTATACAAATGTGCTGCACATCTATAGTATTATTGGCTTGTGTGTAAAGAAGACTATTCGACATGCGCAATCCAACTTACCATTTTGTACAGCTATTTATATCTTGAACTGTCATTCAATAGTGCAGTAAGCTTCAGTTGCATCATGTTGAATTGTCCTTGTTCCGATAAATACAGCATAACACCTACTGTATACGTATTGACTATCGTGCCTCTAGTTCCAATGACAGCAACGGTATTGCAATTCAATACATGTAAATGTATTTGGTTTTTAAAACGAATATCAGTTATTATAAACACTTTTAATCTATGATACATTTAGTGTGGTTCATGTTAAAGGTTCTGTAGGTGTGTGCCAAACAACGTCAATGCTACTAAGCTTATGAAATTAATAGGAATGTTGATTTACTTGTTCTGGTTAAGCTGCTATTATCGATACTTTTAAGAAACATTTATGAGTGATTATTTTAGCTAAATTACTTCGCTTTTGGTTAGAAGGCAAAATTAAAGCAGTATCGAAAGGACAGGAAGTGATACTACTAATCAGCACTATATAACATGCATGAACTAGTACAATACATATTATAAACCGTGAAATATACTGTATGATCTATTCTACACTATTAATTTGTATATGTACAAATATCTAATTAACACAGTTTGGAACATTCGAAGTTTTGCAGTGGTATTCTGTATGAACAATACTTCCTTGTTTTATGATGCCTACGTCACACCCTGTTTGCAGAATCGAGTATCCTCACATCTGATTGAATAAACATGTCAGCTGTTTCAATGGGCTTTGACTTTATTTTTTTTTAGTGACTGTAGGAATTACATTAATAATGACTGTAACTTATAAGGAAAAATCGTTTTCATTTATATAAGATATTTAATCAATGGAGCATGATTTGACCTATGAAAAGGTAGGTTGATATTATATTTTTATTTGATACAAATTTTAAAAGGACATTTATATCAGTTAACCAGCAGAGGCGTAGCTAGAGCTTACTTGGAAGCGTAGAGCTACTTTATAGGCGTAGCTATAAGTAGTTCGTTTAACAGTAGCCCCATTGCTCAGGGGGCCCGAGTGTTGGCTACGAACAGTTTCAGCCAACGGAGACAACTGTCAGTCATGATTTTGCATGAATAATTATATGAATACCAGCACGCATACGCCATTCTATTATTTAGCTGACAGTGGCTTAGCAAGAGGTAAAGGAAAAGCTGTCCCTCCCACACACAAAACATTTTCAGGGAAGAATAGAAAACTGGTACGGCCAAAAAAATTTACCAAAGAAAAATAAATAGGTATCATATATGATACTGGCCCGGTTACTTTATGTTACAGCACAACGTTAAGACTGCTTTTCAGAAGGCTTCTCTTTTTAGCTATATGTCCACTTAGCACAGAAATATGTTTCTATTAACAAGTTCACTTCGAGTCAGTTATTGACATTTCTTGACAAAATTCAGTAAGCCGCACGGCACTGGATTGTCGTCTTTAATAAAAGCTCGCTGAGAAGGAGATAAATGCGTTTACCTACCCTCATGTCCTATTATGTATTTTTATTGTTTTATGTATTCAATATATACAAGGCCGTAAACACATGGACCATAGGAACATAAACCTGACCACCCCACATACCCCCGAAAGTTTCTAGCAAATGGTTAACAAATGTTATTACCCCCGAACGCAAATGTTTTTAATATATAACAGAAATGATAGCATCATGCTTCTAAACACCCTTACCGGGACACAATTTTCAGAAAAGGTGAGGTTACACTCCTCCCCTTAAGCCCCACCCCTGTCCTAAGATCCCTCCCCAGTACGGACGTCCAACTAAAATTTGAATTGAATTTCGTAACATGGTGTACAGACTACATTTTCATGCAATTGCATATCAGTACAGGCGTTAAGTCAACCTTAGTAGTTACGTAGTAGTTCACGCACATTTTATGAACCGCCTGAAATAGTACAATATTAATTAATCGAAACTTGTTTTGCCAATGCCAGACATGCCAGGCATATAAAATAAACAAAATAAAATTGATACACTTTTCAACTATAGCGATGCATTGCACGTCAGTACTAAATCTTTTAGCTAATTCTTTTCATTATTCCAGAGAAAAAAATACATTGTTATGTAAACCAGTTGAATTTTTCGGATACGTTGGAGGTTGAAATGAAACTTTTAATACAAGTCGACAGTTTGAAATAAAATGTCGTACGTTAAGCTTTTAGCATAATCAGTAGAAACTTGTGAGATAATATAGTTGAAATTTTAAAATAAGTCTTGATACAATACTTCAAAGCTTCGAAGTATTCCGCGTACTGCCGGGGTGACTTTTGTTGCACGAAAAAAAGAACCGGATATCCCATGGAATTAGTTGCCCGGAACAGAAACTATATATTGGATGATGTGTCTGGTTAACTTACTCTTCGATATTTGAATTCTCGTAGGCCTTGATTTTGGATGCCATAGGAAGTTGTGACAAATAAAGATGGAAACACATTTGGCAATTTCGGTGGGTGAAATTGACTCCCGTATTTAATCAATCATTGCATGTGAAAACAAAGAGAAACAAAATATTTCATAATCGCAGAGTCGACTCAAATTGCGCCGGTCTGGTAGTTCCCGAATTCAATCTGCATTCCCCTTGAAAAAGGAAGGATTTGCGCCCCTGTACTTACATTAGAAACAACCATATTACACGGTGCATATTCGTTTTGCTGGATTAGGAATGGAATTGCTCAAAAGAGTTCAGTTAACTTAACATTTAGCTTATACTTGAATCTTTTACCATATTACCATATATTAGGACTATATTAGGACCATAATTCATTAATACACCTACATAAAATCACATCCAGTAATACATATTCAATAAATCAAACTTTTATATCCATAATTTTAGAGCATTATCTATACATCCCCTCAATATAAATGAATTAACTTTCGAAGGAGTCTAAACTTGGGGATCAACTGTTTATTCCAACCAGTAAAAATCAAATTTGAAATGGAATGGTTCTATTAACATGGACCCTATCATCTATGTTACACACTGTTTTTTTTTTATATCATAAACAACAACCCGTCATTGTGTAGACGCGGAGTTAGATTAACGTTATACAACTTTTAACTTCATAGCTAGATATTTAATCATGAAAGCTCTAAGAATAATTGGTGAAGATATTTTATTCAAAACTGTGTTTCTATGTTTTAACATTGCAGGAGAAAAACATAAAAGAATCAGAAGGGAATTGAAAGTTGCAATTAAAAGGAAAAGAATCACCAAATCAGTGAAAACAAGTACAGCAGCACAGTTAGCTGACACATATGGTGACCTGAAGATAGCTGAAACCATTCTAGAGATCGTGAGTTGTTTATTCATGATAATTTGAAATAATCGTTTATAGCAATTGTTTGTTAATATGATTGAACTAGAAGCTTCAAACAAAAGAAATATGAGAAGGATATAAAAATCAAAGAGTTCCAGATCTATGTTGGTCAGTTGAGTTTCTAAAAAGCTATGATCCTTTGTGTTACTTATTTGTCTTTTTTTTTCAAACGTTGTGCACTTTTTTTTCATCTTTCAAGTTTAATACTCAGTATTTCAGACAACAGAGTTAGTTGCTAATTGCTAATCAATTTTACCACAACATCATCTGGGAGTTTTAATTCATCCCCGTATTCTGTAGAACAAATAATGATTGAAATAACTAAAAAAGTATACAACAGAAAGCTAACTGGGAAAATATAAATACAGTTGAAAAAATGTGTTGATCAATGGGTACTTGAGCCTGTAGCCTTTGGAGTACAGTACTATGCTCTACTGACTGAACTACCGAGCTGTGAGTTTGAGGTGAACCACATGTAGAAATTGTGTGGCCGAGTATGAAGATCTCAGAACTTGTAATACTGGTGTCATTCGGTTTTTGACTTTTCGAATGTGAAATAAATGTAATTGAATTGAATTGTAGCTTCGTACAGAGTTTTACAAATTATATACATGGCATACTGCCATTACAATGCAATGCAAGTGCTCCAATTTTACATTTCAATCTGTGTTTTATTGACCTTTGACTTGGAGTATATTATATTTGAAATAACATTTTGTTATAACTAACTAAACAAAATCCCCTCCCTAAGTTCCCCATCTCCAAACTCAGCAAATGCTTTAAGTAAATGTTGCATCATTTTATTCAAGAAGCTTTGGTGAATTAGAAGCTACAGTGATTATGATTTATGAATAGGGGTGGCTGAAAGCTTTATGCCAGAAGGAAGATGCTTCATTAATCTACTGTGCTAACCCAATGTACTGGCAGGTAAAACAACTGTTTGCAGTTTGATAGTCTTATAGGTTACAAAGTTCACATCATTTATAATACATCTTAATGTTAGTCATTTTTCAGATCGTTATCATCGATCGTATCATAACTATTTCCTTTTTATCGTAAAACTGCCGTCAGCAACGGAAGAAGATGCTTTGGAGCGTGGGCAAAAGGTAAAGGGAATCACGCCAACTGAGTGAGAAGGAGGACTTAAATCAATTAAAACAGAAATAACTTCTGGATCTCTAATCGTTTCTATCTGAGTAAAAGAAGGTATTTCTTTCAATCTTAAAGGATCACAGTAAGCCAGCAAACAGGCCGAGTGAATTTGTTTGAAGACGGAGCTGGATAAGTGATTGAATCAACGTTCTACTTTTGCCGTTTCGCAGAATGTAAAACCATGTTTAAGAAAAAAGTTTATTTGTTGAATTTAAAACATTTTTTTTTAATTGGAAAATATCGACAAACGTTTCAAACGTTGTTCTCTTCGATAATTACAAACGAGCATATGGGTTAATTCATGGTACAGCTTGTTTCTTCTAGTGATAGCCTAATTAGGCTAACGTGAGTTCGACCTAATTTGTTCTTCTTCAAAAGTAAAGACTATGCCTTGGTTTAATGTTAATATTGGACGCAGTCCACTATCATTTATCAAAATAGCAGGGGCATATAAGCTACATTTCAAGGGATCACTAGGTGAAGGCTATTTATAGTTCTGGTAGCCTAGCCTAATTTATCTTATTGCAAAGATTACCCTAGACTCTAGCCTTGGTCACTGATTTATCTTGAGAGCCATGTCACCACATGTTGATAAAGACATGTTCAAAATATTGCGTAGGCTTGGCCTGGGGAATGCACAGTTTCGTTTGACTGTTGTAAAGCAAGACTTGATCCCTTTTGGAAATTCAGTGTTAACTGGTATTTGATTAAAAACCAAAACTGTTTGTGCATTCCAATCAAATGCGAATATAGTAGTGAAGGAGGGTGAGGGTGGGTGTTGGGGGTTGCAGTATGATACACATGTTAACACATTGTTAATGCACTAAGCCCATAAACCCATTGCATTAGTGTCAGTAACTCCCCATTCCCCTAATTAACACCCACATTGACGATTGAAGTTGAAAGTACTCTTTCTCACTGAAACTCCCTGAAAATGTCAGCACTTTGTTTACAAATCAAAGGTCCATTCCAGTTGTAATCCTGCCATGGCCTTGAGAAAAGTCAACCAAGTTCAACACAAAGCAGCTATTGAATGCTTGTCAGACAAACATTGTCTAGGTACTGTCATATCCACTTCATCATCATTGCTGGTTCCAGTTGAGCTGAGCATACTAAAAGAGTACAAAGATGGTTGTTTAATTCACCCAATAGAGCTTGCATTCCAGTACCTTTGGGCAGCTGAAAAGATATTTCAGAAATTGTTATATGGGTGTGTTTGTATTCATATATGTGTGATGTTATTACTTTGCAGAACAGCTCCTTTTTTATAAGCTAGTTTAACCGAAAACCTGCCAATCACATGTTCGAAATATGACAGGGTGAATGGATTCTTAAATGAAAAGCTGAAAGACTTGTTGCATTTTAATATATCACTGTTCAGGTTAGGCCAGTAATGGCAGTATGAAGAATAAGTAATCATTTAATAATTATCGTTATGACCATTTGGTGTCAGCATAATAAAACACCGAATGATGTCAACAGCCCTGTGCTCAGTTGATATTATTGGAAAATACATAAGCTACAACATACACCACAATCCAATTGTTGCTTTTTTTCTAGACAGATCCATTTAATGTATTGCACCTACCATGGCCTAGTACTACATTCCTGATAAATTCACACCACAATATCAGATTAAGGTTTGCCCACAGACTCCCAACTATTGCTAAATCCTACACTAAAGTCTATAGTTAACTTTAGTAGATAAAAGGATCAGGAGGGACAATCAAGTCCCCAGCAAGGACCTTGAGGGAGAGAAATTAAACCGAAGACACAAAATTCATACCCGATTATAATGCTTAATGAACTCGTCCAAAGCATTCTAAAACCCATTCACACTACTTGCAATACAACTTTCTCAGGCAAACCATTCCATTCATTCACAACCCTAGTAGAAAGAAAACAATGACCTCTGGTACAACTACTATTGGCAAACCTGAAAAAGTCAGTGAGGATAAATTGTCATTATATGTGTAGGCCTACTCTATTCAATTGTAGGATCTATTACTGTAGGCCTAATGATATAGTTGTGCGTCCGTGATCTAGCCTAGCCACGACTGTGATATGTGCTTTTCGTTTGGATGAGGCGTAAAATCAACAAGTGGAATGACAGGTTTTCAGCTAGTTTTCTATGCATTTCAGGTGTGAAGATAAACATAAATGTCATCACCTTACGTATACTTTAATTCTTTGACTGTTATGTATTGCGTTCCTCATATGCCTGTCAAAATCTGAGTCGCTTCCTTTGATCGCAACGAGCACGGCTGGGGTTAGTTTCAATGTGTTTTGACGACAGATAAGTTGACCTGTGACGCGCTTCCGTTTCCGAGAGCCAATTAAGAACCAAGAGCGTGTACTGTGGCCATGGCGCGTTAAAATGAAATGGAACGTGCAAACTTGTAGATGACGGCTACCCTGAAGATAAGGGCAACTCGGCAGCCTGGTCTGGAAGCCTGTAAGTAAAATGAGAGAAGACTTCATGTGTTCTCGCAACTTGAACTGTTTTCGTTTGGGAAAATTATGTGAGCCATGCTTTGCAGTTTGTAGCTGACGGCAGCTTAGGCCCCAAGAGGTAGCCTTACGTAGGTCTAACTGCTTAACCGTTAGCCTAACAGTAAAATTAACATGTTCACAAATGAAATAGAAATAATCATAGACGATTAGGGCCAACAACCAATATTCTATTCGAGTTCAGCCAGAAGATAACATTTCTGTAAAACCGTTACTCTTACCAAAACAGGACAAGGGAGAAATACAAGAAAAAAAAACGCTCATGTGCAACGTTGGTCTTTATATTGAAAGGCCTAGGCAGTACGTTAGGTCTACTCTAGCCTAAGGTTTCAAAATTCCAAATTGTGGAATTCCCTCCCAAACCATTTAAAATGTATACCAAATAAATCACTTTTCAAATCTAAACTAAAAACCTACCTCTATGCTAAACATTTTTCAATTTGATTTGTAATTATATTTCATTGTTGCATTATTGTTTTTGCTTTTCTTTCTATTCATATTAATATGTATGGCGCTTTTGACAACTATTTTGTTTATAATGAGCGCATTATAAATCTTAGTTATTATTATTTATTATTATTAAGGTTGGTTTAGAGACCCAATGATTAGTAGTCTTGTAGGGAATTTCAATATGCAAGGTGCCAGTGAACTTTTGGCTAAGTAATGATTTCTTCTTGGTAATATGTTTGGCCATAATAAAAATCTGTTCAGGTGATGCAGAATTTATTCAGCAGGTGGTTCATGTCCACCAACAGATAACATTAAGCCACTCAGTTTCCAAGAAGAATGTTAAACTTTTGAGCACTTAATGTGACTTGCTATAGACAAAGGCTAATCCTATAATAGAAATTTTGAGTGACAATTGGCAAAGCGATCATTGTGTAAAGTAGTAAAGGCATTATAATTGACGCACCTTCGTAATTGACGCACCTTCAGATTTTACTAGCAACGATACAGCAGGCAATCTACACTTTTTGCAGCGAAGCAGAATTATCTATTTTATAAGCTTGAATCCATTTCAGGTGTATGCTGATCAATTTTTTTTAAAATCTTTTGACATCCTCTCCCAAGTTTTGCACGTATTTTTGGCACTTAGAAATCTTACTCCCTAAAAATAACCTAAACATGATACCACTACTCTCTTGGACCTGGTATGTCTGAGTTTAGAGGTTCAGAACATAGCAAACAGCATCCAGAGTCAATTGATGTATAATTACACAAAAGATACAGTTAGCATATTGACGAATTGTCAATTTCGGAGTATGAAAGAACTTGACACGGCAGACATTTGTGGTCAAATTCTGCTCACTATACTCTTGAAGGGGCAATGCCAGTACAACCAATTACAGTTTGCTTGTTACAACAATGTGACTGCATATGTGTACAATTGGTAAACATTTTATAATTATTCAACAACACATACATTAACACTTAAATGAGACAGTGCCCCCCCCCCCCTTGTACATAAAGAATAGGAGCTGATGTTGTTAAAGCTCATTACCAGCTTTGTATGGTTAAAACACGAACAAACCCACTGGTGGGATTATGGGGGTTTGGACAGGGGCAGATGATGTCTCATCCCACATTTCCCCAGAACTTGGGCAAATTTTCAAATACACATCTAGAAACCCAAATTTCTCAAAAGGGGGTGGGGGCAGCCTCCTTTTCCCTCTCCCAGGTTTGCCTCAAAACTAGTACTTGGTAATTAGCTTACTAAAGCTTCACCATATTACATATAGGGGCTAATTACTAAACCATATACATACCCCATTCAGACCGACACCCTTGGACAAACATGTCATGCTTGCAGCATAATATATAATCGTGAAGGAAGTACAGGCTCTATAAATGTTGCACAGATGGCCAGGCAGCCACGAGAATGTGTCTGTGTCCTGCATTTAAAACAAATGGACAATATTTCACCATTATCAGCCAAAACTTCATATTTTCTTTTCTGCCATCATTTGTTGTACTTGTAGTGTATTGCATTCTGAGTGCCACATTCAAACACTTGGTAGTCCAGTTGCATTCTGAGTGTTTCACTTACGTACCAAAGGCACAGTGATTCAAACGCTTGGTATTGTATGCTGAGTGTTTCACTTACGCATCTATGGCACGGTGATTCAAACACTTGGTATTGCATTCTGAGTGTTTCATTTACCGCTGCACCACCGTAAGCCAAACACTTGGTATTGCATTCTGAGTGTTTCGCTCACATCGGTGATTCAAACACTTGGTACAGCTCACGGAGTGTTTCGTTTTCCATCATTTCTTGACTTGATTTTATAAATTTGGTTGTCACAATGATTTAAAAGTAACTGGTACCTTCATCTCTATCCCCAACACATCTAAATCTATATAGAACGAACACGTGATACCATAAAACAATATCCAGGGGAAGGTCCAAGCAGTTGTCACCCTCCCTCCACACAACTCCATGGGGTTCAACCTCTCCCCACCCTCTTAGGTATTCACCCTCCTACTTAACTCCTCGGGGTAACTTCCACCCAATTCATAGGGGTTCACCTCTACCCTCCACCCATCTCCTTGGGATGGAATAAATAACCGGGTGTGAACCTTATATTCAGACACAAGACATAAAGAATAGTTACGCAAAAACGGTTGAAATTTTGGAAGAAAACATTCAACAATTACAGAATATACAGTTGACAATTCGAGATACTCTTTTGACTTTTTATATCAAAACACGTGGGAGAAAATATGCAAAATGCAGGTAAATATGTTCATAGAGGATCTGCTTTGGATTACTAACGTATGTACATGTTATACAGCTTATGAGAGCTCCAAAAGTAGTAGCCGATTCTTGCCAAAAATCCCATATTGATTTTTCATATTTTGTTAACTGCATACATAAATTCCAAAAAGGTCATTTCTAAACTTATATAT